>CAUYPK010066565.1:0-24034 GCA_963574355.1 Loris lydekkerianus | reverse complement strand
CAAAGCAAGGATGTAGGAATAAAGCAATGACAACAGAAAGAGGAAACTTATTATTAAGGAAAATGGAGGCCAGGAGAGAACCTTATGTTAGATGTTGAAGCATTATTATCTAGTTTGGGTCACAACTGGTAACCAAGAGATCGGTGTGCGGGCATTTTGACGACCCGCCCTGCTTGTGTTTCTTTCTCATTCGTTCTCAGAGATCGATTTGCTGGCATTTGTACGGGCGCTCCCTCCCCCTCCCCTCCCCTCCCCTCCCCTCCCCTCCCCTCCACTCCCCTCCCCTCCCCTCCCCTCCCCTCCCCTCTTTGTTGCCCCCGGTAGAGTGCAATGGCATCACAGCTCACAGCAACCTCCAGCTCTTGGGCTCAAGCAATTCTCTTGCCTCAGCCTCCTGAGTAGCTGGGACCACAGGCTTCCCACTACACCCAGCTATTTTTTGCTGCAGTTGCCAAAGCTGTTTTAGCTGGCGGGGGCTGGATTCGAATTCGCCACCCTCAGTATATGGGGCCGGCACCCTACCCACTGAGCCAGGCACCGCCCCAGCCCTTATTTTCAAGTTTGTTTTTCCTAAAAATCTTGTGAAGTCACCTCTTAGTCACTATCAGAAGAATGAGCCCTGGACTTTGTTCCCAGTCAGAGAAAACCTGGGAGGTGCTATAAAATTTGGGCTGAGGGCAACACCTGTGGCTTAGTGGGTAGGGCGCCGGCCCCATATACCGAGGGTGGCGGGTTCAAACCCGGCCCTGGCCAAACTGAAACAACAAAAATAGCTGGGCATTGTGGTGGGTGCCCCTGGTCCCAGCTACTCTGGAGGCTGAGGCAAGAGAATCACCTAAGCCCAGGAGTTGGAGGGTGCTGTGAACTGTGATGCCACCGCTATGGAGGGCGATAAAGTGAGACTCTGTCTCTCTAAAAAAAAAGATCCCTATTAAACCAATTAACTAATTATTTAAATTATTTTGAAAACCACTTTTATGGCCAGGAGTGGTGGCTCATGCCTATAATCCTTTTTTTTTTTTTTTTAATTTTCTCTATACATATGCATGTGTTTATTTGGTTTCCACTTTTTGCCTTCACAAAATTAAAAAGCCTTAAAATTTAATAACAATAACAATGTTTAAGATAAGGATTAGAAACAAAAACCTCGTAAAGAACAAACGAAGATAAATACATTCAGAAAAGAAATCAGATGATTGCTGCGATGAAATATTGAGCAATAATAATAATAATGCAAGAAAAAGTAACATTCACATTGTCAGATAAGAGTATGTCTATCATAGAATGCTTTGACTCTGAGGTTCAGTATGAAGTCATAGTTAACTTCTTATTTTTTTCCCCAAAGTCTCAAAAAATAGACAACTAATATTTATAAAGAAAAATAGAAGATAATTTCAAAAAACAGATCATACCAAATCTTTTTTTTTTCTTTTTGCAGTTTTCGGCAGGGGCTAGGCTTGAACCCGCCACCCCAGGTATATGAGGCCAGGCCCAACTCCTTGAGCCACAGGCACCACCCAAAAAACAGATCATACCAAATCTTATAGACAATAGAAAAAGAAGAAATATTTCAAAATCATTCTACTTCATCTAGAGATACCTGATACTAAAACTGGAAAAAATATGTTATTATAAAGGGAAATTACAAACATATTTCACTTATAAATGAGGATGCAATATCCTAAACAACATACTAACAAGTTAAATTAAAAAGTAATGTTCAAGTAATATACTTTGGTCAAAATTAAATCCAATTTATGTGAGAATTAGTCACTATTTTTTTTTCTTTTACTTTCCCTCACCCCTTTTCTCTCCTTCTCTCTCTGTCTGCTCTCCCCTTCCCTCAAGCCCCCATATGTCATTAGTTGTCATTAATTGTCCTCATATCAAAGTTAAATACATAGGATTCATGCTTCTCCATTCCTGTGATGCTTCACTAAGAATAATGTGTTCCACCTCCATCTAGGTTAATACAAATGCTACAAAATCTCCATTTGTTTTTTTTTAATGGCTCAATAGTGTTCCATGGTATACATATACCACATTTCTGAGTTGAGGGGCATTTAAGCTGTTTCCACATTTTATCAATTGTAAATTGAGCTGCAATAAACAGGCTAGTACAAGTGTCTTTATAATAAAAGGTTTTTTTTTTCCTTCTGGATAAATGCCCAGTAATGGAATTGCAGGATCAAACGGGAGGTCTAGGTTGAGTTCTTTGAGGGTACTCCATACTTCCTTCCAAAAAGGTTGTATTAGTTTGCAGTCCCACCAGCAGTGTAACAGTGTTCCTTTCTCGGCTTGGCGCCTGTAGCTCAAGCTGGTGGGTTCGAATCTAGCCCGGGCCTGCCAAACAAAATGTCAACTACAACCAAAAAAGAAAAAAACAGCCAGGCATTGTTGTGGGCACCTGTAGTCCCAGCTACTTGGGAGGCGGAGGCAAGAGAATGGCTTAAGCCCAGGAGTTGGAGGTTGCTGTGAGCTGTGATGTCACCATTTGTTAATCCATTCATGGGTCGATGGGCACTTGGGCTGTTTCCATGTCTTGGCTATTATGAATGGGGTGCAATAAACATTCCGGTGCAAATGTCTTTGTTGTAAAATAATTTTTGATCATCTGGGTATATACCTAGTAGAGGAATTGTAGGATCGAACGGTAGGTCTACTTTTAGTTCCTTGAGTATTCTCCAAACTTCTTTCCAAAAAGGTCGTATTAGCTTGCATTCTCACCAGCAGTGTAGAAGTGTTCCCTTCTCTCTGCATCCACACCAACATCTATAGTTTTGGGATTTTGTGATGTGGGCTAATATTACTGGAGTTAGATGATATCTCAAAGTGGTTTTGATTTGCAGTTCTCTGATGATTAAGGATGATGAGCATTTTTTCTTATGTTTGTAGGCCATGTGCCTGTCTTCATCAGAGAAGTTTCTGTTCAAGTCTCTTGCCCACATAGAAATGGGGTTATTCATTATTTTCTTATTGATTAGTTTGAGTTCTCTGTAGATTCTAGACCTTTGTCGGAAGCATAACCTGCAAAAATCTTCTCCCATTCTGAAGGCTGTCTGTTTGCTTTACTTACTGTGCTCTTGGCTGTACAAAAGCTTTTTAGTTTGATCAGGTCCCAGTAATGGATTTTTGGTGTTGCTTCAATTGCCCAGGGGGTCCTTCTCATAAAACATTCTCCCAGGCCAATTTCTTCAAGTGTTTTTCCTGCAATCTCTTCTAGTATTTTTATAGTTTCATGTCTTAAGTTTAAATCTTTTATCCAGTGAGAATCAATTTTTGTTAATGGTAAAAGGTGGGGGTCCAGTTTCAGTCTTCTGCAGGTCACCAGCCAGTTCACCCAGCACCATTTGTTAAATAGGGAATCCTTCCCCCACTGAATATTTTTGATAGGCTTGTTGAAGATCAAATGACAATAAGCAGCTGGGTTCATCTCTTAGTTCTTTATTCTGTTCCAGAAATCTACCACTCTGTTTTTGTGCCAGTACCATGCTGTTTTGATCACTATAGATTTATAGTATAGCCTGAAACCTGGTAATGTGATACCTCCTGATTTGTTCTTATTTCTGACGAATGTATTTGCTATTCAAGGTTTTTTTTGATTCCATATAAAATGAAGTACTATTTTTTCAAGTTCTTCAAAGTACAACAATGGTCCTTTAATAGGGATTGCATTAAATCTGTAGATTGCTTTGGGTGATATGGACATTTTAACAATGTTGATTCTTCCCAGCCAGGAGCATGGTATGTTTTTCCATTTGTTAACATCTTCAGCTATTTCTTTTCTCAGAGTTTCATAGTTCTCTTTACAGAAATCTTTCACGTCCTTTGTTAGGTAAATTCCCAGATATTTCTCTTCTTTGGCACTACTGTAAAAGGAATAGAGTCCTTGATTGTTTTTTGACTATTGTTGGCATATATAAAAGCTACTGACTTGTAAGTATTGATTTTGCATCCTGAGATGCTGCTGTATTCCTTGATCACTTCTAAGAGTTTTGAAGTTGAGTCCCCGGGATTTTCTAGGTATAAGATCATATCATCAGCAAAGAGTGAGAGTTTGATCTCCTCTGATCCTATTTGGATACCCTTGATCACCTTCTCTTCCCTGGTTGTGATGGCTAAGACTTCCATTACTATGTTGAATAGCAGTGGAGACAATGGGCATCCTTGCCTGGTTCCTGATCTGAGTGGAAATGTTTTCAATTTTATACCATTCAATATGATAGTGGCTGTGGGTTTGCTGTAGATGACCTCTATCAGTTTAAGAAATGCCCCTTCTATGCCTATTTTCCTAAGTGTTCTGATCATAAAAAGGACATATCTAAGGCTTTTTCTGCATCAATTGAGAGAATCATATGATCTTTACTTTTTATTTTATTGATGTGATATATTATATTTATAGATTTGTGTATGTTGAACCAACCCTGTAACACTGGAATAAAACCACCTTGATCATGGTATATAATTTTTTTGATGTGTTGCTGAATTCTGTTTGCTAAGATCTTATTGAATATTTTTGCATGGATATTCATTAATAATATTGGTCTATAATTTTCTTTCTTTGTTGGATCCTTTCCTAGTTTTGGGTATCAGGGTTGTATATGCTTCACAGAATGTGTTGGGAAGTATTCCTTCTTTTTCCATGCTTTGGAAAACATTGTATAATATAGGTACTAGTTCCTCTTGAAAGGTTTGATAGAATTCAGATGTGAAGTCATGTGGTCCAGACTTTTCTTTTTTTAGGAAATTTTGTATTGTTGATGCTATTTCAGTGATTGATATAGGTCTATTCAAGATTTCTAAAAAATTTTTTTGGAGACAGAGTCTCACTTTGTCACCCTCGGTAGAGTGCTGTGGTGTCACAGCTCACAGCAACCTCCAGCTCTTGGGCTTAGGCGATTCTCCTGCCTCAGCCTCCCAAGTAGCTGGGAGCACAGGCTCCCACCACAAATGCCCAGCTATTTTTTGTTGCAGTTTGTCTGGGGCTGGGTTTGAACCCGCCAGCCTTGGTATATGGGACCAGCACCTTACTCACTGAGCCACAGGAGCCACTCCAAGATTTCTAATTCTTTCTGGTTGAGACCAGGAAGGTGGCATGCTTCCAGGTATTGGTCCATTTCCTTCAGATTTTCATATTTCTGGAAAAAAAGATTTTTGTAGTAATAATCATTGAGGATTTTTGAATTTCTGAAGTGTCTGTTGTTATTTCTCCTTGATTGTTTCTGATAGATAATATTAGAGATTTTACTTTTCTATTTCTGGTTAGGTTGGCCAAAGGTTTATCAATTTTGTTAATCTTTTCCAAAAACCAACTTTTTGTTTCATTGATGATTCTTTTGTTTTCAATTTCACTTAATTCTGCCCTAATTTTGGTTATTTCTTTTCTTCTGCCAGGTTTGGAGTTGGAACATTCTTCCTTTTCCAGTTGCTTGAGCTAATCCATTAAATTGTTGGCTTCCTCTCTTTCTGTTTTCTTAACGAAGCCTTCCAATGCTATAAATTGCCCTCTTAGGACTGCCTTTGCAATATTGCACGGGTTTTGATAATTTGTGTCATCATTATCATTTTGTTCTAAAACTTTGGTGATTTCCTTCTAAATCTTGTCTTTGACCCAGCTATCATTCAGCCTAAGATTATTTAGTTTCCCTTGACTTTGTTTGAAAATGAAGATTCCTGTTGCTGTTGAGTTCAACTTTTATTCCATGATAATTTTTTATTTTTTATTTTTTTGCAGTTTTTGGCCAGAGCTGAGTTTGAACCCACCACCTCCAGCTTATGGGGCTGGTGCCCTACTCCTTTGAGCCATAGGTGCTGCCCCTATTCCATGGTAGTCTGAGAACTTACAATGAATAATTTCTACTCCTTTAAATTTGCCGAGGTTAGACTTGTGCCCTAGGATATAATCTATTTTGGAGGATGACTCGTGGGCTGAGAAGAATGTATATTCAGTTTCATTAGGGTGAAATCTTCTGTAGAGGTCTGTAAAGTTCATTTGTTCTAGGGTAAGGTTTAAGTCTAATATTTCTTTGTTTAGTTTCTTCTTGGAGGATCTATCCAAAACTGTCAAAGGGGTGTTAAAATCACCAACTATTATAGTGCAGGAAGATACCAAGTTGTTCATATCCATTAGGGTCTGCTTTATGAATTGAGGAGCATTCTGGTAGGGTGCATAAATGTTAATTATCAAAATCTCTTCATATGAGTGCTTCCCTTGACAAATATGTAGTGACCTTCCTTATCTTTCTTTATCTTTGTTGGTTTAAAGCCAATTGTATCTGTTACTAAAATTGCAACCCCTGCTTTTTTCTGGTTTCCATTTGCCTATATTGTACGGGTGCATCCCTTTACCCTGAGTCTATTTTTATCCTTTAAGGTAAGATGAGATTCTTATATACAGCAGATATCTGGTCTGAGTTTATGTATCCAGTCAGTCAGCCTGTGCCTCTTTAGAGGACAATTTAAACCATTCACATTAATTGAGAGAATTGATAAGTCTGGTTGTGTTTTGGGTGTCATGATTTTCAGATGTCCAGTGGACAATTTTAATCTTTTCACCACTGTGGAAGTTGGGTTTTATTCAAAAATTTCTAGGTGAGTTTACTTTGGAGGTAGAGCATTGCACTGGTCATTGTGGAGGATGGGTCTGAGAATATCCTGGAGAGCTGGTTTAGTTATAGGAAATTCCTTCAACGTGTCTATGTCATTAAAGTATTTGATTTCCCCATCACAAATGAAACTCAGTTTAGCTGGATACAGTATCCTGGGCTGGAAGTTGTTTTGTTTTAGGAAATTGAAGGTCGATGACCGTCTTCTTCTGGCCTGAAACATTTTGGCTGAGAGATCTGCAGTCATTCTGATATTCCTCCCTTTGTAGGTGATACTTTTCTTATGTCTGGCTGCCAGCAGAATTTTCTTCTTCATCTTAACTTTGGCAAAGTTAATCATAATGTGTCTAGGAGATGTTTTATTTAGATTGAGTCTTGCTGAGGTTCTGAAATTGTCTGCTATCTGAAGTTCTGTATCTCTTGCAATGCTTGGGACATTCTCTTCCAGAATCTCT
Source organism: Loris lydekkerianus (assembly GCA_963574355.1). NCBI lineage: Eukaryota > Metazoa > Chordata > Mammalia > Primates > Lorisidae > Loris > Loris lydekkerianus. Next base: position 16,974 of record CAUYPK010066565.1, on the reverse strand, counting down.
TGGAGTAGAGCATCTGTAGGACATCCTCTTCTCCTTCAGAAATTCTTATAAGACAAATGTTTGATCTTTTGAAGTGATCCCACAACTCTCTCAGGGAATGATCAGTTTTTGGTCTTCATTTGTCTGCCTCTTTGAGTGTTTGTGAATGTTCAAAAGCTTTGTCTTCTGTTTCAGAGATTCTTCTTCTGCCTAGTCAGCTCTATTACTGAGGAATTCTACTCTATTTCAGAGCTCCTCAACTAACTTTTTTGTTTCCTTGAGCTCTGCTATCTCTTTTCTCATTGTGTCCATCTCTTTGGTGACTTGGGCTTTGAATTCATTAATTTCTTGAGACAACTTTAGAACTACTCTTTGGAATTCAATGTCTATCTTTTTTTCCATTCTATTTATCTTATTTGCAATCCATATTCTTATTCTGATTTCTGACATTGCTGCCATTTTTCTATGCAGGGCATCTTCAGTTGTATCTCCTTTGTCACTTCTTGGGGTGGGTGGGTGTTGATCTACTCTGGTTATTTATGTTGCCGGAGTTCTTCTGTTGGGTCTGCACCATGTTTATTTTCCACTGTTTGGTTATTAGAACTGGTAGGTTGAGATTGAATTGGGGTTCCCAGGTAGTAGAGATAGCCCCTTACTAAAGCCCTAGGCTTTATAATTGTGGCTTATCTCCTACAACCTTACAAAGGCCCCTTTCAGAGTTTTGGCTGGAGACTCTACGGACCTTCTTGGTGAGATAGCACAGGCTAGCTCTGTTTTGATATCAACCAACCTCTATCCTATCCTAAGAAACCATAGTATTAGGTTTAAATCCCAACTGTAAAGAGATACGAATAGCTGTGGTGCACAGCCTCCACCCTTCAGTTCTTTTTCTGCTACAGAACTTCGAAGGTCAACCTCAGAATATCCCCAAGTGGACATCCCCAGACACAGGTTCAAATTAAATTGTCTCAGGCAGTGCAAACCCTCCTCAACAGAGAGAGATTCAGGGTCTCCAACAGCACAATTGGAGCCAGAGATTCATTCTCCCACCTGCCAGACTAAGTCCACACTATTGTCCACTTCTCTCGTCACAGGCCCAGTTGGAGCCAGGGCCACGCCCCCACCCACCGGGTCTCAGTCCACACCCAGCTAGCCTCTGCTTGCCAGAGCAGTTGGAGTCAGGGAACCACACCCCCTCCTGACAATCTCAGTCCACTGCCTGGCAAGCCTCTGTTCACAGGCTATGTTGAAGTCAAGGTACTGGCCCCACCCTCCAGTCTCAGTCCACACCCACCTACCCTCTGCTTGCCAGAACAGTTGGAGTCAGGAGACCATGCCCCTGCCTGCCAGTCTCAGTCCACTGCCTGGCAAGCCTCTGTTCACAGGCTCTGTTAGAGTCAGGGCACCACACTCCGCCTACAGGTCTCAGTCCTCACCTGGTTAGCCTCTGCTCACCTGCCCCGCTGGAGACAGGGGACCACGCCCTAGCCCTCAGGTCTTGGTTCACACCCAGTAATCCACTGCTTAAGTGCTTGAGGGTTCTGTTGGAATCAGGGGCCACACCCTTGCTCTCAGGTCTCAGTCTGTGCCTATCAAACGTCTTGCTTGCAGGACCAGCAGGGGATGGGGACGAGCCCTGTCTGCCAAACTCAGTACACACAGGGTAACCACTCTCTTGCTGTGGGTGCCATCAGAGCCGGAGGTTCTGCAACCCGTCCTGCCAGACACAGTCCAAACCGAGGGTCAACACTACCACTGGCTGAGCATAGTCATAACCAGGGGACTGCTCCTCCTCCCACTGAGTGTCCCTTTCTTCCTACACCCTCTTTCTTACCCGTTAGTCACAGATTCCATCCTGATGGTTGGCGGTCCACACTATGCCCAGGTCTCTCAGGACAAGACCAAACACTCTGTGCTCTGCAGGGGGCAGAACCCCAGACCGCCATGCAAGGAGGAAAGGGTGGACTGGGAGCTTGGACTGGTGGGGGAAAATATCCGTTCAATTTTATGCCTGGCGGGATGGTGTCTAGGTTCGTAAATGGGACCTCCCTGAAGAAAGAGACCTGGAGTTTAGTGGCTCTCTCCAGTGAAGTAAAATAAGAGTAGCTGGGACTACAGGCGCCAACCACAACACCCGGCTATTTTTTGTTGCAGTTTGGCCGGGGCCAGGTTGGAACCTGCCACCCTCGGTATATTGGGCTGGTGCCCTACTCACTAAGCCACAGGTGCCACATGTTGTTATCATTGTTTAACTGTCCTGGCCCGGGTTCAAACCCACCACCTTTGGTGTATGTGGCCGACACCCTACTCACTGAGCTATGGGCACTGCCCTCTCTCTCTCTCTCTTTTTTTTTTTAGAGACAGAGTCTCACTTTGTCGCCCTCGGTAGAGTGCCCTGGCGTCACACAGCTCACAGCAACCACCAACTCCTGGGCTTAGGCCATTCTCTTGCCTCAGCCTCGTAAGTAGGTGGGAGTACAGGCACCCACCACAACACCCAGCTATTTTTTTGTTGCATTTTGGCTGGTGCCGGGTCTGAACCTGCCACCCTTGGTATATGCAGCCAGTGCCCTACTCACTGAGGCACAGGCGTTGCCCTGCCCTGTCTCTCTCTCTCTCTCTTGTTCTTGCTGTCTCTTCTTCTGCCTGCTTCCTCCATGCTTCTCCCTAGGTCATGTCACAAATGTGTTATTATATGTTGGTTTGTTTTGTTTTGTTTTGTTTTGTTTTGCAGTTTTTGGCTGGGGCCGGGTTTGAACCCACCATCTCTGGCATATGGGGCTGGCACTCCACTCCTTGAGCCACAGGTGCCTCCCTATTATATGATGTTTTATTTAGATTTATTTCTAAGGTTAGAAATACTGCAAACATGTTGATAAAGTAAGGAGTAGGTTGTGTTAAAGATAAGAACGATTCCAAAAATAGTTGTCTGCCTCTCTGTGTTTTTGTTCTCCCAGTAACAAAGCTCACTTCCTTTAATTATAGTTTGAGACACTGTGTTAAAATATTTAATCTCTGACTAATGACTAGATTTGAGTTTCCCAATTGGCATCTGTGTGTTTAGCATCTCTGCCAAAGCCCAAATCTGAGAACAAATGCACAAGATAAGATGTGGACTACGTGTAAAACACCTCTGATACCTGCCACCTTAGCTCCAGGCAATAGAGTCATAACAAACAAGTAAAGGGAAAATATTACATATTTTATGATTCCACATATTTTTAAATGCCCCCAACATCCCAACAACTTGTTAGGGTTTACAAGTCAAACTAAAAATGCATGTGTGATTAATATACAATAAAATATAATTGTGGCCCGAGAGAAGCCCTGACTTTGGGAACATGTCTTGCTCATTTCCAGATAGTACTCCAGGTCCCTGGGAGTAGTTCTAAGAAGATAATGCTCCACCCACAACTGGGTGACTTCTTAAAAACCTGTGAAACCAGCTTGAAAGGACTAAAAGAATAATTTAGGTAGAGAAGTTATCAGCTTGAATTTCATCTACCAAAATTTCTTTGTGTTTTCCTTGGTGGAGAATCCAGAGAAGTGTCATTTAGACATCTTCCTTCTTGTTGGCTTATATTGTTTGGAACAAGACGCCCCTCACCACTTGCGACATGCATGTTTGGTGAGTCCATGACACACACTGTGGGTGTGGGACCTACAAGTTCACATTCCCTTAATAACGTACGTTTCCTCTGGTAGTGTTTGTCTAGCCTAAAGTTAAACGTGGGTGAAGGTGGCGCAAGAGGTGGAATTTCAGAACCCCACTGTTCATCCATTGAGGAGGTTCCTAAGATGAGAGGCCAAATCACAGACTGATAACAGGCTCTGTGGGCAAGAGGACACAATTGCTTTTGCAGATGTGGAGAGAGAGAAGAGATTCTGCTTTCCCGTCTAATATGGAAATATAGGGAAATGGATCCCCATACCTCGGATGTCAGTATCTTCACCCTTAAGCAAGAATTTTGGGCAGAAGACAGCCAGCTATATTAGCAGCTTTGGAGCTGCATAGTCACCTGGAGGCCATGTTACTCTGAAAATGAAAACCACAGCAGGCACTGTGGCTCACACCTGTAATCCTAACTCTGGGAGGCCAAGGAGGGTGGATTACTTGAGTGCAGGAGTTTGAGACCAGGTGAGTGAGTGCCAAACCCTGTCTCTACTAAAAATAAAAATAAAAAAAACTACCTGGTTGTAGTGGCACACATCTGTAGTCCCAACGACTTGGGAAGCTGAGGCAAGAGTATCACTTAAGCCCAAGTTTGAGGTTGCTGAGAGCTATGATGATGCGATAGCCCTCTACCTACGATGACAGAGTGAGACTCTGTTTCACTAAAAAGAGGACTGGGGGCCAGGCGCGGTGGCTCACACCTGTAATCCTAGCACTTGGGAGGCCAAGGTGGGTGGATTGCCTGAGCCCACCAGTTTGAGACCATCCTGAGCCAGAGCGAGACTTCACTTCTAGGAATAGCCGGGTGTTGTGGCAGGTGCCTGTAGTCCCAGCTACTCAGGAGGCTGAGGTAAGAGAATTGCTTGAGCCCGAGAGTTTGAGGTTGCTGTGAGCTGTGACACCACAGCACTCTATCGAGGGCAACAAAGTAAAACTCTGTCTCAAAAAACAAAAGAAAGAAAAGAAAAAGAAAACCACCTTCCTTCCTAACATGAGTAAGACGTGTTGGACCAAGACTGGAACCTTTCTGTGCTAGAGTGGTGCAATGGGGTGACTGAAGCAGGTTACTCCCAAACACTGAGCCAACCTGTGGTTTAATGAACAGGAGCAAGGCAAAGCCAGTCTCACAGGGCAGGCCTCAGTTAGCCACTAGACCATGCTGGGGCCAGCAGACCCTAGTGACTTGGTTGCCTGGATCTGACCTTCACATCATATTTGTCTTTTCCAGAAGAACTTTTACTCTCTTCAAATCCAGATTAGGAGATCCAATCACGCTTTCACCAAATTCTATTGCTTTGAACAATGGGGATTTTCTGACTCAGAACGCTAAGTAACACACAGCTAGTCAGAGGACGAGCCAGGGGATGAACTCAGGTCTGCCTGACTTCAAGGGTCATGTTCTTCTCACTTCCTCATTTTCCACCCCCCCCCCAAAAAGTACCAATTTCATGATAAACAAATGCTGTTGTCTAGGCACACCAGTATTAGCAGGTTCTAAGTTGCCCTCTTGTGGAGTTCACTGGGCCCAACTGGGTCTGCTTAGAGGTGACAAGTATGTTGATGATAAGAGGCTGTGGATTCCCTAACCCCTTAAGATCAATAACTTCACTCCTGGCTAAAGATGTTGAGTTGACTACGTTCTTTAGTCCTTTTGTCATGTCAAGGTATAATTCTCAATCTAGGCTAGACAGACTAGCTTGCGCCATCACTTGGAAAGTTTACTTGGCTCGGCACCTGTGGCTCAAGTGACTAAGGCGCCAGCCACATACGCCTGAGCGGGCGGGTTCGAATTCAGCCTGGGCCCACCAAACAACAATGACGGCTACAACCAAAAAACACTGGGCATTGTGGCAGCCACCTGTAGTCTCAGCTACTTGGGAGGCGGAGGCAGGAGAATCGCTTGAGCCCAGGAGCTGGAGGTTGCTGTGAGCTGTGATGCCATGACACCTTACCCAGAGCGACAGCTGGAGGCTCTGTCTCAAAAAAAAAAGAAAAGAAAAAAAAAAAAGCCCAGTAAAGTTTACTTCCTTTTATGCCCTTCCTTGTATCTGGAGTTTATTCAGCCATAGCCTCCACAACAAACGAAGGAACAGGGAGGGAAGCCTCCCAGAGCAGGCCTCAGGCGTTTGCTCACCTTGCTGAGTTCTGTGGTAACAACTCAGCAGCACTTTGAGCCTCTTAACTCAAAGCTTCACACAGTCCCACACCGAGCCTGTAGCAGCAGGGCCTTGTGGCTCAAGTGGACCTGAGCACTGTCTCCAGGACCCGCGGTGGCGGCAGAGAAGTGGGGGTGTCGCAGGAACTTGAAGCTACCTGTTCACCCAGTGTATTTTTTTTTTTTTCCAAGACAGAGTCTCACCATGTCACCCTCAGTAGAGTATCGTGGCGTCACAGCTGACAGCAACTTCCAACTCCTGGGCTTAAGCAATTCTCTTGCCTCAGCCTCCCGAATAGCTGGGACTACAGGTGCCCGCCACAACACCCATCTACTTTTTGTTGCAGTTTGGCCGGGGCCGGGTTGGAACACACCACCCTCAGTATAAGGGGCTGGCGCCCTACTCAATGAGCCATAGGCGCTGCCCTTAAAAATTATTTTTAAACTCTAAAAGATGGGATTAGACGTTTATGATGCCAGCAGGTGAGTTCGTGGGTGCCAGAGCATTACATATGTCTGCTTTGATGTCCTCTGGTATGAATTGCTGGCCCCAATTCTCCCCTGGTACTTGGAGGGAGAGTGGGAGAAGGAAGTGAACTGGTTGCTCTTGTTGGAGATTCTCCACAGTGAGACAGAATGAAAACTTCTCTCTAGTCCCTTTCTGAATCCATGGCCTGAGGATCATGAAATTCTTGATTTGAATGAAATCAAAGTGGTTTAAATAAAAACTGATGATAACTGGTTTTGGAAATTCTAGGAATAGAGTAGTAAGGGCAGCTTTTATTCACTCAATCAACAAATGTGCACTGAGAACTCCTACACATGTTAAGCATCACGGCAGGTGATGTCAATTCAACAGTGAGAAAGCACACTTGGATTCTGTTTTTGTTTTTACAATCAGTGAAAGGGAGAGATATTAAGCAAATAGTAACACAAATGAGTGCACAAGTATAACTTAATGATACAATGTCAATTTATATAAATTTAAAAGAACAATAGGAGGTGGATGTGGTGGCTCACACCTGTAATCCCAGCACTTTGGGAGGCTGAGGGAGGAGGACTGCTTGAAGCCAGAAGTTTGAGACAGGTCAGGGCACCAAAGTGAGACTGTTGCTACAAATAATTAGAAAAATTTCCCAGCTACTTGGGAAGCTAAGGCTTCAGCTTAAAGGTCATCATACCTATACACATAGGGAAAATGGGAAATTATTGCTAAACGTACTTTTATTTACAAAGTATTCATTACAAAATTTTACAAAATATTTTCCTTTGTGTTGATACATAAATATAAAGTATAACATGAGGGGTTTTTTTTTTTTTTGAGACAGAGCCTCAAGCTGTTGGCCTCGGTAGAGTGCTATGCCATCACAGCTCGCAGCAACCTCCAATTCCTGGGCCTAAGCAATCCTCTTGCCTCAGCCTCCCAAGTAGCTAGGACCACAGGCATCACCACAATTTTGGTTGTAATTGTCATTGTTGTTTGACAGGCCCGGGCTAGGCTCGAACTCGCTGCCTCTGGTGCACGTGGCTTGTGCCTTAGCTGCTTGAGCTACAAGCGCTGAGCCTATATAACATGAGTTTGTTAACTTTTCCTGGACACCCTGGAGTCTGGGCAACAGAATAAGACCCTCTTTTTTTTTTTTTTTTTTTTAATAAAGGAATGGGCAGCACCTGTGACTCAAGTGAGTAAAGTGCCAGCCCCATATACTGAGTGGGGTGGGTTCAAACCCAGCCCCAGCCAAACTGCAACCAAAAAATAGCCAGGCATTGTGGCAGGCACCTGTAGTCCCAGCTATTTGGGAGGCTGAGGCAAGAGAATCACCTAAGCCCAAGAACTGGAGGTTGCTGTGAGCTGTGACATCACAGCACTCTACCAAGGGCAACAAAGTGAGACTCTGTCTCTAAAAACAAAAAAAAAATAGGGCAGCACCTGGGGCTCAAAGGAATGGGGTGCCAGCCCCATATGCCCAAGGTGGCAAGTTCAAACCCAGCCCTGACCAGAAACTGGAAAAAAAAATAAAAATTAAAATTAAAAATAAATAAAAATAAATAAATAAACATAGCCACTGGTTTTTAAAATACATTATATATTATTGAAAGCATAAAGGTGGCATCCATAGCTCCATGGGTAGGGTGCTGGCTACATACACCGAAGCTGGCGGGTTCGAGCCCAGCCGGGGCCAGCTAAACAACAATGACAATTGCAACCCAAAAATAGCCCAGCATTGTAGCAGGCGCCTATAGTCACAGCTACTTGGGAAGCTGAGGCAAGAGAATCACTTAAGCCCAAGAGTCTGAGATTGCTGTGAGCTGTAACGCTACAGTACTCTACTCAGGGTGACCTTGTCTCTCTCACACACACACACAAAAGCATAAAAACAGGAAGGAAAGACACACAATGAAATTCTTGATGGTAATTCCTCTGAAGAGGGAATAAGGAAAACAGTGTTCAAGTGGATTTTAGCCATATCTGTTTTAGGTTTGATTTCTTTTACTATTAAAGAAAAATATGACAGCAAGTTAACATTTGTCAATATTGTTAATTCTGGGTCATGACTACATAGATGCTTGATGTGTTGTTGTCTGTATTTCTCTAAATTTATTGTTATCATAATAAAAAATATTTACAAATATTTTGTATTAGAACTATGATTAAATGGCAAAATGATCTGGTTCCACTTATAGGGTGGAAAGAACAAAGTAAAAAGAAATAATAGGACAGGCGGCGCCTGGGGCTCAAAGGAGTAAGGTGCCAACCCCATATGCCGGAGGTGGCAGGTTCAAACCCAGCCCCAGCCTAAAAATAATAATAATAATAATAGGGCGGCACCTGTGGCTCAGTGGGTAGGGCACTGGCCCCATATACCGAGGGTGGCAGGTTCAGACCCAAACTGCAACGGAAAAATAGCTGGGTGTTGTGGCAGGCGCCTGTAGTCCCAGCTACTCGGGATGCTGAGGCAAGAGAATCACCTAAGCCCAGGAGTTGGAGGTTGCTGTGAGCTGTGATGCCACCTCACTCTACTGAGGGCGATAAAATAAGACTCTGTCTCTACAAAAAAAAAAAAAAGAAAGAAAGAAATAATAATGATGTCCCCCCCCAAAAAAAAAAAAAGATAAAGAAAAAAGAAAAATAAAACAAAAAATAAATGGTACATGAGATGTGAGAATGTGTAGAGTCCTAGGCTGGGGGACACCAGGGCCTCTTTCTGAGAGAGAAACCAAGCCTGCAGGAGGAGTCAGGAGAGCTTGGCACACGGATAGTGCACTAGTCAGGGTTCTCCAGAGAGACAGACAGATGGATAGATCAAGATGTATGGGAGGGGATTTATTAGAGGAATTGGCTCATGTGATTATGGGAGCTGAGAAGTCCCACAATCCGGCCGGCAAGCTGGAGAACAGGAGAAGACAACGGCACGGCTCAGGTCACATCTGAGGCCTGAGAACCAGCAGAGCCGACAGCATAACGCTCAGCCAAAAACGCAAGGCCTGGGAAGCTGAGCGGCTGCTGGTCCAAGTCCCAGAGTCCAAAGGCCAGAGACTGGAGTTGTGATGTCCAGGAACAGAAGAAAGGTGTCCCAGCTCTAGAAAAGAGAGAGAATTCACCTTTCCTCTGCCTTTTTGTCCTATCTTGGCCCTCAAATGATTGGATAGTGCCTGGCCACACTAGGTGAGGGTGGATTTTCCTTATTCAGTCCACTGATTCAAAAGCTAATTTTCTGTGGAAGCGCCATCCCCCACGTTCCCAGAAATAATGCTTTGTGAGTTATCTGGGTGGCTCTTGATTCAGTCAAGTCAACAACAAAATTAACCACCACACAGGAATTGACCATTAGAAATGACACAATTAGGAGACTATTTTGGAAGTCCAGAGACAGCAGGGACTAGGAGGATAGTTGTAGTGGTGGGCATGGAGAGAAGTGGATGGATTCAACAAAATTTGAGGAAGTAAAGTTACAGGACTTGGGGATGGAGTGTATGCAGGGGAAAGAAGGGAACCAGGCTGAAGTCTGTGAGTTTTGCTTGCACCAATGGATAATGGAATTCTGAAAGAAGCCCAAGTTTAGCAAGGAGAATCATGGATTTGGTTTTGGACTTAACATTTGTGAAGTATCTTTGAGACATTCAAGGAAAGTTAGGGTACCATTAACAAAGATGTGGCAACAGAGGCGAGGCTGTGCAGCCCAAAACTATTGGTCACTTTCCCTTTAATCATTGGAGGATGAAGTCTGGCAGCCTCTTCTGTGCCCTTCCCTGTGATGCATCCACGTTGTCACGGGGTCTCCATTGGAGGCTGTGGAAACCTGCTTTCTCACACCGTGAGGGTCCAGTGGAGGCTGCAGAAGACTGCTTTCTCACGCTGTTAGCGGTTTGTTGTTTTTTTTTTGAAACAGAATCTTACTATGTCACCCTCAGTAGAGTGCTGTGGCATCACAGCTCACGGCAACCTCAAACTCTTGGGCTTAAGCGATTCTCTTGCCTCAGCCTCCCAAGTAGCTGGGACTATAGGCGCCTGTCATAACGCCTGGCTATCTAGCCCAGGCTGGGTTTGAACCCGCCAGCTCTGGTGTATGTGGCTGGTGTCCTAGCAGCTGAACTACATAGTCTCACTCTGTTGTCCTGGGTAGAAGTCCATGGCATCATAGCTCACAGCAACTTTAAACTCTTGCACTCAAGCGATCCCCTTGTCTCAGCCTCCCAAGTAAATTGGGACTACATGTGTGCACCACCATGCCCAGCTAATATTTCTATTTTTAGCAGAGATAGGGGTCTTGCTCTTGCTCAGGCTAGTCTTGAACTCCCCAAGGTGCTAGGATGACAGGCATGAGCCACCACGCCAGGCCTGATTTTCCATTTCTCTCCCCTGCTGGACTCTAATTTCTAGTGCTTGTTGATTTTAGGTTCCTTTTGGGTGGACTCCAGGTATAAATAACCCCAAATTCAGCTTGTAAGTGCTTTTCTTCTCTGCTACCCCAAATTAAGAATGACTCCTAGGATCTTGGGTTAGGTTGTTTCAGAATCAGATCTTAAGGCAGGATGTGAGTGTGACTAGTTTTGTTCTGTATGTTTCCTTTTGTTTTACTTTTTTTTTTTTACTATGGTACAATACATAACATATACTTTACCATATTAATCATCTTTAGGTGTACTGTTTTTTAGTGGTATTAAGTACACTCACAATGGTGTGCAGCCATCACCACCATCTATCCCCATAACAATTTTCTTTCTTTCTTATTTTTTTTTGTAGAGACAAAGTCTCACTTTATTGACCTCCATAGAGTGCGGTGGCGTCACAGCTCACAGCAACCTCCAACTCTTGGGTTTAGGTGATTCTCCTGCCTCAGCCTCCTGAGTAGCTGGGACTACAGGTGCCCACCACAATGCCTGGCTATTTTTTTGTTGCAGTTCGGCGGGGCTGGGTTTGAACTTGCCACCCTCAGTATATGAGGCCGGCACCCTACTAACTGAGCCAGAGGCACCGCCCCCCCATAGCAATTTTCATCTTGTAAAACTGAAACTATATCCCTTAAACAACTCCCCAGACCTTCTGTCTGGTCCCTAGCCAACCGCTCTACTTTCTGTTTTTACAACTCGACTAGTTTCTCTTTGAGGTGATTCCAGGAAGACTAGAGTGAGGAAGTAAGGCAAGAAAGGGAAGGAAACCAAGAAAGAGAACCTTATTAAGCAAGGTACTGCTAGTAACTACATATGGGGCTCAAGCCTGTGGGGGGCTCTGAGGGGCAGTGCCGAACACGCCTCTGAGTTTTCCTACCCACAGTGCAGGGGAGTTAGGGAGCCTCCAATTCCCACCTGTCGTTGGCTAAGGCCTACTCCCAGCATGTCTTCAGCACGTCTAAATCTGGTGGAAGGAAAGCTGTCAGGTGGAGAACGGCAGGTTCTTGCAGTAGGAAGGCCCTGCCATGTACTGGAATGCTGAGAGAAGAGGGGATATGGAGCCCACGAGAATTTTTGGTCTCCACAATGTTCACCTCCTGGTAACTCACGCCCTTGTATAATGCACTCCCCATGAGTGTGGGTGAATCCTGTGACGACGACTTCTTCTTCTTCTTTTTTTTTCAGACAGAGACTCACTTTGTTGCCCTGCGTAGAGTGCCGTGACATCATAGTTCACCGGAACCTCAAACTCCTGGGTTCAAGTGATTCTCTTGTCTCAGCCTCCTGAGTAGCTGGGACTACTGGCACCCGCCATAATGCCTGGCTATTTTTTTAAGAGACGAGATCTTACTCTGGCTCAGGCTGAACCTGTGAGTTCAGGGAATCCACTGACCTTGGCCTCCCATGTGCTGGGATTATAGCGTCAGCCACTGCGCCCAGCTACTTCTTCTTTCTTCTTCTTTTTTTAAGAGATGAGATCTTGCTGTGTTCACCAGGGTGGAGTACAGTGGCTATTCATAGGCTAGACCATAGCACACTATAGCCTAAAATTCCTGGGCTCAGGTGATCCTTCTGCCTTAGTTTCCTCACCTGAGATTCCTTCTAGCCAACAGAATATGGCAAAGGTGATGGACTGTCAATATGTGGTTAGGTTAGGTTATATATGACTTACCTTGCTAGCTCTTTTCCTTCCTTTCCTGGCTTTGAGGAGGCAAGCTGCCATCTTCCTCAGTAAGAAGGGCTTATTGAGAGGCCCATGTGGCAAGGAACTGTGGGGAGCCTCTCAGAGCTAAGAGAAACCTCCAGCTAACAGTCAGCAAAAAGCTGGGTCCTTGTTCTTATAGCAACAAGAACTGAATTCTTCCAACAACCTGAACGAGTTTGGAAGCAGATCTGTCACTAGCCATATTCTGTTGGCTAGAAGGCCTCCAGACAGATCCGGTCCTAGCCAACACCACAGTGATAGCCTTATGGTTTGCACCAGGCCCAGGCACCTGACTCACAGGCTGAGATAAAACAGGGGAGTTGTTTTTAAGTCACTGCATTTGTGATGACCTCCAATGTGAGGAAGCTAGCCCCAGTTTCTCAGCTTTTTCTTCTTTTAACATTTATACCATGTCTACTGAACAGTAATTCTTATGGTTAACAAATTGCTGTTTCTCTTATTCAAAAGTAAGACATACTCATTGCAAAATATGTAAAATATATGTATGCAAAAGAAGTGAAGGATATTCACTCAACTTTTTCTTAGGTAAGTTCAAACTTTCTTCTGGGAAGCTAGCTCTCTTTGTCTTTAAATTCTATAATGTATGGTTTTTCAGCCTTGCTACGGAAGAAACTTTACCCAAATGTAAATTTATTAGAAAAGACTGTATTATGTGGATTGTTCCTAAACTCTTCCAAAGAGGTGTGTACTGAAAATACCCATGTGATTGGGAAAAGGCATTATTCCTGGAGGGGAAAGGCACCTGTGGACATGGTGAAGCCATTATCCAAACTATGCTTTGAGGGATTCTTATTCTAGCCAAGGAGAAAAGAAGTGCCAAATTATTGAGGCCCTTGACCTTAGACATCATTTCAATGAATAAAGGGCTTTGAACTGTCACGTTTAGGTCTGAATTTAGCAAAGATGGTACAGCCTGAGTTTTCTGCGCCCTTCTTTACTCTTCACTTCCCTTCCTTCCCTGCGGACTTCACCACTGGGCATCTGTGAAAGGAGAATCTCCTGCTGCCTCTAAACCCCCAGGGACGTCTTTTCTACCAACTTTCCCTCTTTCCACTCCTCACAAAGCAGCAATTCTACCACAGTGCAGCCTCCATGAGGACTCTTGCCAATAGGTGAAGCTCGTCACCTTCCTACTGGAGTTCCTATCTGGGGAGTCATTGGGTGCTTTCAATTAATTCATTCATAACAAACACTCCTTAAGTGTTTGCTGTGTGCTGAGCATCATGGTGGACACTGACCGAAAGGCTTGGACCTCGTGGGAGAGCCAGGGTGTGCACAGATGCCGTGTGTCTTGTGAATGCCCTAATAGTGTCCACACGCACACACTCTGAGGGCCAAAGGAGAGGAGAGATCAGGGCAATGTCTGGGGGAGGAAGGAAGGTAGAAGAGCGAGAAGTCCTTACAGAGATGATAATTCATGAGTTAAATACATAGTATACATAGTGTTGAATGAAAAGGCCGTAGGCTGGGCATGGTGACTAACACCTGTAATCCCAGTGTTTTGAGAGGAGAAGGCAAAGGCTGGAGGTTTGCTTGAAGATAGGAGTACAAGACCAGACTGGACAACATAGCAAGACCCCACCCCTACAAAAAATGTATGTATATTAGCTGGGCATGGTGGTGCATACCTGTAGTCCTGGTTATTTGGAGTTTGAGGCTGCAGTGAGCAATGGCTATGTCACTGCACTCCAGCCTAGGTGACAAAATGAGACTGCATCTCTAAAAAATTTTTAAAAAATGAATAAAATATGATCTCTGTGTTAATGATTTTATAAAAAAATTAAAAGGTGAAAGAATTAACACAATTCTATAGAAGATGAAGAAATTGGAAATTCAAGTATCTATAGGCAGTCCCCAAGTTACAAACATCCGACTTACACTTACAAACAGAGGCTATTACAAGTAAAGATAAATGTACCTATTCCAAATTACACACAAATTCAACTTAAGAACAAACTTATAAGAACCTATCTCATTTGTAACCTGGGGACTGGCTATGTCAATAGGAAAAAATACACTATGCTATATCCATAGAAGTGAATATTATACTGTTATTAAAAAGAATAATGTAGATCTATACATACTGACATGTAAAGATATCCAAATATCCTGTTAAAAAAGTTGTAGAGTAATACATATAATATAGTTAATATATACTAATATACATATATTTCTAACTTTTTATTTTGAGAAAACCGTAGATGTACATGTAATTGTAAAAGGTAATATGGAACCACATGACATACCACTTTACACTCACTAGAATGGCCATAATAAAAACAGGCAATAACAATTATTGGTGAGGATGTGGAGAAATTAGAACACTCATCCACTGCTGGTGAAAATGCAAAATGATGCAGCCTCTTTGGAAAACAGCTTGGCCACTGCTTAGAAAGTTAAACATAGTTACCGTAAGACTGGGCAATTCCACCCTTGGTATATACCTAAGAGAACTGAAAACATGTTCACACAAAAACTTGTACATACTTGCTCAGGGAAGCCTTGCTCATAATAGCCAATAAGCAGAAGCAAATGTCCATCAGCTTCTGAATAGATAAACAAAACGTGGAAGTAGATCCACACAATGAAATATTATTAGGGCATGAAAAGAAACAAAGATACATACTCGAAGACAGATGAACCTTGAAAATCTGTGTTAAATGGAGGAAGGGCATTTAGACACAAGGCCACATATTGTATGATTCCTTTGATATGAAGTATCTAGAAGAGGCAAATCCGCAGAGACAGAAAGAAAATTAATGGTTTCCAGGGTCTGCAGCAGGAGTAGGGTAGGGTGGGAAAGAAGATTAGGGAAAGATTCCTACCAGATACAAGATTTCTCTTAGGGGTGATGAAAATGTTCTAAAATTAGATAGTAGTGAGGTTGTGCAAGTATGAATATATATAAAAAACACTAACTTGGACACATTAAAAGGGTCAATTTTATGTGACTTTCATCTCAATAAAACTTTTTGAAAAAAATAAATAATACAGAAAGAGCCTATGTACCCTTTATCCATTTCCCCCCAATGGTAACATCTTATATAACTGTTGTACAATAGAACAGCTGGGAAACGGACATTGATGTAATCCATCAACATTATTCAGGTGTCACCAGTTTTACACACCCTCATTTGTGTGTATTTACACAATTTTATCACATATATGGATTTGTGTGGCCACCACTACACTCAAGATGCAGAGCAGTCCATCACAGAGAACCCTGTGCTGTCTTTTTATGGCCACTGTCACTCCTCCCTCCCCTCTACCTGAACCTTGATCTGTTTTCCATCTGTATAAATGTATCATTTTAAGACTATTATCTAAATGGAATCACACAGTATGTAACCTATATCTTCTTCTTTTCTTTCTTTTTTTTTCTAGAAACAGAGTCTTGCTCTATAGCCTTTTAGGACTGGCTTTTTTCACTCAACACAATGTGCTGGAGATCTATCCAGGTTGTTGTTTCAATTTTTCCTTCCTCTTTTTTTATTTTTATTTTTTTTTTTTTGAGACAGAGTCTTACTATGTCACCCCTGGTAGAGTGCTGTGGCATCACAGCTCACAGTAACCTCCAACTCTTGTGCTTAAGCAATTCTCCCAAGTAGCTGAGACTACAGGTGCCCGCCACAACACCTCGATATGTTTTGGTTGTAGTTGTCATTGTTTTTTGGTAGGACTGGGCTAGATTTGAACCTGTTAGCTCCGGGGTATGTGGCTGGCACCCTAGCCACTGAGCTACAGGCACCGAGCCTTTCCTTCCTTTTTATTGCTGAGTAGTCTTCTATGGTATGAATGTACCATAATTTATTTAACCTTTCACCATTGAAGGACATTGGGGTTGTTTCTTGTTTGGGGAAATTATGAATAAAGCTATTATGAATGTTTATGTACAGGTTTTATGTGAATATATATTTCCATTTCTCTGGGTTATGCTAAGTACATATTTAATATGGTAAGAAATAGCCATACTCTTTTCTAGTGTGGCCATACCATTTTACATTCCCATCAGCATTGCATGAGTGATCAAATTTCTCTATATCCACACCAGTATTTTTTTTTTTTTTAAACAGAGCTTCAAGTTGTCGCCCTGGGTAGAGTGCTGTGGCGTCACAGCTCACAGCAACCTCCAACTCCTATGCTCAAGCGATTCTCCTGCCTCTGCCTCCCAAGGAGCTGGGACCACAGACGCCCACCACAACACCAGGCTATTTTTTGGTTGTAGCCATCATTGTTGTTTGGTGGGCCTGGGCTGGATTCGAACCCACCAGTTCAGGTGTATGTGGCTGGTGCCTTAGCTGCTTGAGCCATAGGCACCGAGCCCACACTAGCATTTTGTGTTGTCACTAGTTTTTATTTTGGCCATCCTGAGCATACATATATATACATTTTTTTCTTTATTTTTTATTGTTGGGGATTCATTGAGGGTACAATAAACCAAGTTACACTGATTGCATTTTTTAGGTAAAGTCCCTCTTACAGTTGTGTCTTGCGCCCAAAAGGTGTGGCACACACCAAAGCCCCACTCCCCTCCCTCCTTCCCTCTCT
>CAUYPK010066564.1:0-12964 GCA_963574355.1 Loris lydekkerianus | reverse complement strand
TGGTTTTATAGACCATTTGACATATTTTCATCACACTGGTTAACATAGCCTTCCTGGCATTTTCTTAGTTATTGTGTTAAGACATTTATATTCTACATTTAGTAAATTTCACATGTACCTTGTAAGATGCACCGTAGGTGTAATCCCACCAATCACCCTCCCTCCACCCATTCTTCCCTCTTCCCTCTCCTTCTCAGATGATCTTACTGGTGAAATTTTGACCTCAACAAATACATATGCAGTGGAAAAAATACAGAAGGTGACTCTACTAACAAAATACTCAATGTGGCACTCGTGGAAGGATGTTTCATCAGAAAAAAATGAAGGTGTTATGTGGTGTAGTACTGAACGTGACTCTGAATTTGAACATGCAATTAGTTGACTATTTTACTGAAGATTGGCTAGATGGAACCCTATTCTTCAAGGATGTTTTCTCTCATGTCTGTTTTGTCCAAATATTTTAGATGCTGTATTTAGTCCTACCATTGAAGCTCAAGGGAGTTTGTGTACCTGAGGAAGAAAGGTAAAGAATGTTTTTTTCCCATTTTTAAAATTAAATGATAAACACATAGATCATGTATAAATTAATGCATTTATGGGTTACAATGTGCTAATTCATATAGAATTAGGAATGCTTACATCACACTGGTTAATATATACCTCATTTCATTTACTTAGTTATTGTGTTAAGACATTTATACTCTATACTAATAGATTTGACATGAACCCTTTAAGGTAAAGAATGTTAGTGAGTACATTGACAACAAATGCAAGGAACTTTACATACTGGAAAGAAATGTGGCTACAGATGAGAGCACAGTTGGTTTCAAAATTCAACTGCTACAATCAGAAGAAGACTACAAAGTGGGGCCTATGCATTTTTTGCCTGTGTGATTCAGAAAATGGTTAAGTGTTTTCTCATATCCCCTATTATGGTAAGACAGCAGCAGAAAGTCTTATTCATTTTGATTTTCCATTTGCATCTCAAACAGTGATTCCTTTGGCATAAGTTTTGCAAGCGCATATGAGTGGTTCAGGCCATCACTTCTACACAAGACCCCAACTTGCTTGGAAATTGAATAAAATAAAAATACATGGAACAGGAACAGATATGGCTTCTAAGAAGCATTTTCCGAGTGATCTGAAGAAGAAGAAACCTCAGGAATATGCATTATGTACCTATCAATGCGATATGAAACGATGTGTCTCTCTTTCTATGATGAGAGGTTAGGGACGATGCTGAGTACAGCACTTGGCCCTCAAACACAGTGGATCACTGGGTGTAGGATAGTAGTGATTATTATCACTGTTACAGTCTGCTCCATTTGAAAAACTGACAGTTATTTTAGAATACATAAAGATTATGGGAGAAGTAGAGAGAGCTGATTAGTACAGTGGATGTTTCAGATTTACAGGAAGGTCCTTCTTCTGGCTGATGGAAGTTGCAGTTGGGAACAGCTACATCTTTTACTCATTAGGGAACAAGGAGAGTGGAGAAAGTGCAGACACACCGTTCTCACGGGAGAAATCTCATCACTCAGCTCTGAGCAATATGAGGAATGGAAATTCAAGGAAGAGGGGAAGACCATCATCTTCTGACACTGAGGACAGGCTAAATGGGAAGACACATTTTTATAATGCAAAATGAAAAAAATCAACAAAGGACCTCATGCTTTGCAGCAGAAGAAATGAGAAAGGTAGAAGGAGAGAAACCACTTTCTACTGTGAGACATGCAAAAGCAGCCTGGGCTTCATCCTGGAGATTGCTCGAAGAAGTATCACACTCAAAAAAATTACAGACAAAAATATACAAAAACACTAATTATTTTATGTAATGACAATAGATAATAAAATCATCAGGTGAGTTCATATTTATATTTTTCTCTTTTAAAACTGTTGGATAATTATAAGTAATCCACCAACCTCTTTCCCACCCCAAATAAATAACAGCTGGGGAGTATGCTGGTGGCAGAAAAAATTGGAATGGAATTAAAGCATGCAAAATTGCACTGGGGGTGGTGGTGCGATAAACTATGAAGACTCATCTTTGCCAGGGAGGCCAGGGGATGAGGATGAGCTGAGCTCTGGAGGAAGCTGGGAGTTCACTGGTGAGACAGCAGACCAGGCAGAAGTCACATTCACAAGGTGAAAGATGGAAACTGGGTGCAGAACCTGTGGAGGGATGAAGCTTGATGCATTTGGAAGATTCCCAAAACTGGGACAACCTAAGACAGGATATGGAGAGGCTGCACGGTGGATTACATTCATAACACCCAAAGATGGGTAAGATCACTCTGCGCTCAGTCAACCTAAGACAGGGACCAAACCATTGACGTTTATATCCCCATGACAGGTAAGACTGAAACTGCAAGAGCAGGCACCTAAGACAGGGGCTATGTTTTTCCGCCATACAAAAACAAAAGAGGGAATTTTTGGGCCCTGCCATGTGCCTGAGGCCTAGTGCAACTTCCCAAGTCTGACTAGAAGTAGATCCATGGAGCTACTTCTGCGTAACAATGACTCAGCAAGGCCCGGCCTGAAACTGCCTCTACCTAGATACAGCCAACGTGGTACCATGCCATTGGCCCAACCCTGCCACGCAGCTCATCCCCCGCCTTCTTTCCCCGCCCCTTCCCCACGCTCTATTTAAGCAGCTGCTTGATGCAATAAAATTGAGTTCCTGCTTAAAAATAAATAAATAAATAAATAAATAAAATTAAATAAAATTAAATTAAAAAAAAGAAAAGAAAGCAATCAACGGTGTGTGAGATGAGGCTGGATTATGGGAAGCATAAATCTTTGTCAAGAAGCCTAAGTGAAGATGGAGCCATTGAATGGTTTGGAGCAGCAGATGGGAGTGTGCTAAAGGATTAGATTGGTGAGCACAGGGGACCGCCCTGGCTGCTGGGAGGAAATTGAGTGGGGTTTGTGGGAGAGCAGGAGTGTGTGCCTGGAGATGCTGGGACATGTTGACAGATGGATGTCCTTCCCCTAAGCTTTACTGGACCTTTTCTTATTCTCCAGTGGAAGCTGCTACTTGCAGGACCAGAGAACAAAGATACCATCTCATGATTTTAATTTTTACGAGAGAAAAACACAAACTCAAGTGGGCAGGGGGAAGAAAGAGGGGAATTGGTGTGCTCTTACCTAACAGGCACAAGGGAAGGGTTTTTGGCACACCTCCTGGGGGAGGGGCACAACTACAACGTAAACTTTACCTAATAAGTGCAAACATCATAACCTAATCATCCGCACCTGCATATTAATCTGAAATTTAAAAAGAATTTCTTTTGAACGGATTTTACACTCATGTTGATGTTGCAAAAATATATGAAGAATTCCCATTCTGCCAGCTCCCCCAGGGTCCCATCTGATGACACCATTAGTAATTAGAGTATAGTGATGAAAACCAGGAAACTGGCCTTGGTGTAGTACAGCACCATTCACCAAACCGCAGAGCTCGTTTTGCCAGTCAGGGCATGATTGCACCGTGTGTGGTTCTAGTGTGGAGGTGGGTGCCTCAAGTCGGTTGTAAGGACAGCGTAGGGTGCTCTTGGGTGGGCTTCCTTCCTGTGCCGTTTCCCCCGACTCTTCAATCTGCCCGAGCCACAGCTGCCATGTCTGCCTAAAGGCCACTCCTGGCTGTGCTCTGCAGGCCTCAGGGCCTCCCTGGCCCCTTGCCTGTGGAGTAAAGTGTAGCCTCTCAGGACGTCCTCCAGGTCCCCCAGTACAGCCCACAGACAACCTGACCTCCCCATCTTTCTGGTGTCTTCCTTCCCAGCTTCCTGTGACACCTCAGTCCCTGACCTCCTTCTACCACTGGTGTCTATGTTCATCTCTGTCCCTGCATCTGGAAAACTCCCTTTCTCCAAAACCTGCTGGTACTGATCTGATCCTACCTACCCTTCAAGGCCTCAGCCCTCCTTATCCCTGTCTTCCACCTTCACACAGCATCATTCAGGTTTTAGCTCAAATGTTCTCTCCTTAGGGAAGTCTTCCCACCCCAACACCACTCTCCCCTATCCAGTTTATTTTCTAGTTAGTACTTTCAGTCTCTGAAATTCTTCCTCTGGCTGACTTGTCTCCTGTGCTTCCCATCAATATGTGAACTGTGAGAGGGCTGGGCCCAGGGGTGGGTACTTAGTATGTGTTTGCAGACAGACTGACTGACACATGAGTGATAGTGGCGATGCTTAGTGAAAATGATAATGATAGTGAAAATAATAACAGCAAAGTTTTATAGCTAAGAGTAGCCTCACTCTCCCCCGAACTTTCTGTCTTGGCTGTTGATAAATCTTCCTCTGAATCATGGGTCTTGGTTACATGTATGTAAGTCTGTCTTCAAACAGACGGAGAGTCCCTCGACAGGACTGGTCTTATTCACCCCTGGATTTCCTTTAGCCCCTGGCCCAGGAATTGGCACATAGAAAGCTGTCACAGTAAATATTCCGAATAAACAAATGTTTGCATGCATGAGAAAGAGCAGCTATTATTGCTTCTGTTTTGCAGGTGAGGTGACAGTCCGGTGGAGTGCCCTGACCCACACCAGCCGCAGAGCTGGGCACAAGGACCAGGCTTCGTACTGCTCTCTCCCCCACATGTTTGGCATGCTCTTGGCCTGTCTGTCTGCTGCTCTCTGGGCTCTGAGGACAGTAAGTATGGTAAAGCTCTCTCCCGTGCATCTCACTTGCTCTCATCAGAATAGAGGGGAAGTGAAAGGGCTTTCGGAAGGGCTGTCTGTTAGTTTTCATAGACATCATCTGCCTCCCGTCACAGGGTTTTTGGTGTCTCTGACATGTGTCCGCCCTCCCTCCTCCTTCTGAGAGAGCGAGAGTGCATGGTGCGCCTCCACTCTCCTGTCTGTGCATGGCTGCTGGGGGTGGGCTGCAGACGGGGACAGAGTATTTATCTAAAAGTGAAGAGATCTGACTTATAAGCAAGCTCAATATTAAATGTATAAATAATGCATCCTGTGGCATTATTTATAATGCAATAACATCCTTATAATGTAATAAAAGTATGCAGGTTCCCGGCGCTTTTCTTAACCCCTTGATATCTTGGAATGTGCTGTGGGTCCACCAGTAAGTTTAGGGATAGGCGGCATCGGCCAAGCCTGTCTGGGTCCTGGTTCTGCACAGCTCTTTATGACCACCCTTGTGAGAAGCTCCATCCCAGTATGTGGGGTAGTGATTTCCAAACTTTGGTGCAAGTTGGAACATGGACTTCCTGTCTTTGATCTACTGATTTGCAAGTCTCGAAGCTCGAGGAGAGGACACGTGTGTGTTAATTAGCTTTCCTGGTAGATTCTCCTCACATAAGTGAGGTCTCTGGGGTCAATTCTCACTCTTGCCAGAGCCTCCCCAGCTCCTTACTCTGGGACTCCAAATTAAGTCCATCTTGCTAGGACTGTGGTGGCCTCACTTCTCAGTTCCAGCTCTTGCTCAGCTGCTCAGGACTCATGTTCCTCTAGCTATTAAATGCCAACCGTGTATCTGAACCCAGCCCTTACTAGAAGACCTCCCTGATGCCCATGGGGCCTCGCTGGTCATCTGGTCAACTGATCATCAGTTTCTCCTTACTCATCAGATGGCAGAAAACTCTGAGTTGACCGAGGAAACTAGGGTTTACTTGGAAGAGTGTGCCTGATGCCTTGAGAGTTCTGAAAGCCCAGTGCTTCCCAGAAATCTGCCTCGCTTTGGGGCTCTCTCTCCTATTCTCCAAAGTGCCTGGGATCTAGTGGTCTAATGTCTCTCCTCTTTTACAATGGAAAGACAATTTTATAGAAAAATTGAATCTGTCAGAGACGTGGGCACTCTGAGATTCCTGTTCCCTATCCCACCTGCCCACCTTCAGTGTATCTCTACCCGTGTCCATCCAATCTGCCTTCCTTCCCACCATAACAGAGGAGGCTTATTGCCTCCAACATTGGGCTGATCCCCAATCCTGCAGCCTTCCCAAGTAACCTTCCCCATAAAACCATCTCTTCTCATAAATCTTCAAACTCTTCCTCTACCACTTTTCCAGCAGCTTTGAAGCACAGTCAATATCTCTTACGCTACCACCGTCATTTGGCCCAAGACCACTTCTAAACACTACCCTTTCTCTCTCCCCACCTAAAACCGTATTTCATTAATAATAGTGGTATGTATGTATTAATGTCTCTTGTCAATATAGTTAATGTGCTACCTCACCTAGTATTAATTTATTTAATCTTCCCAATAACCCTTTGGTAAATGAACACTAGATGAGTTAACACCTAGTTAAGGTATAGCGAGACCAGGCAACTTACCCAGGTGCCTTACCCAGTGTAGGATTTGATCCTGGGCAGTTTGGCTTCAAAGCAAATGTCTACACTTTCCTAGAACACTTTCTTGTCTTCAGCTACTTATCCATGATCTGCTTCCTACTGTCAGGTCAGCAAAGACCTCTTGTTACATTCAACATGAAATTTGGGGACCTAATTTCATCTTATATACTGACCTCTTCATTCATTTTTGGAACCTCCTTATTTTTTAGTTCTTGGGACCTCACACTCTCCTTGTTTTCCTTTAATCTCTCTGGTCACTTTTGCAGGTTTTTCTTTCTTGGCTCCAAACCTTACATTTTGGGGTGCTCCAGCATTCTATTCTTTGCCCTCTGTCTACCCTACACATGGTCCCAGTCTTCACTGACCAGTTATTTTCCAAGAACCTTCAAGTCTTGGCTCCAATCACTAAACCAGAAGTCCATTAGTTTATGTGATATCAGAAAGCCAATATTTCCCCAACTTAATCCTCATTTGCTCATCCAGTCAGTTCTTGTTTTTCTCTTTTCTATCTCAGCCAGTGACCACAGAGTGCCCACCCAGTTGCCGCAGCTGAAATTTGAAGACATTCGCAACTCCTCTCTCTTTTCTCCACTCAAGAAAGTCATTAAGTTCTCTCAATTCTACCTACTCTCAGCTCCATCCACTTCCACGCCCCTCCTGACTTTCCCCAGGTCTCTTTCGGCCATCCTCTTGCATTATTGTAACTGGTTTCTAACTGGTATCCAGTCTTGTGGTCCCCTATACATTTTTTCCTTTAAAAAATGTTATTAATCATTTAAAAGATACAGAAAATGATAGAAAATGGTAGAATAGACACCCGTTTGTCTCCTACTTCGATTTAACAAACATTAGTACTATGCCACATTTGAAATAATTAGCCAAAGTTACAATTAATAAAAAGGGCACCCTATTTTTTTCTTACCTATTTTTCTACTCCAGAGGTAATTTACAACCAAAGCTGGTGTACATCTTTTCTTCCCATAGTTAAAAAATGTATATGTAAACATGTATTCCAAAAATTGTTTTGAATATTTAAAAAGTACATAAGTTATACCACATGTATCATTCTGAAAAAAAAAAAGAACAGATATTACATCATGAGATTTATCCATGTTGATGCTTAGAGAGCTACTTCATTCATTGGAACTGTGGTGCTGAGCTGCAGGGGTACTCGGTAATCCTCTTATCTATTTCCTTATCCTTGGTTGCATCCAGCCTTTCTCTCTTGTCAAAAGTGCCTGAAGAGATATCTTTACTCCCATGTTTATTGCAGTGCTATTCACGATAGCCAAACATGGAACTGACTGAATATCTATCAACAGATGAGCAGATAAAGAACATGTGGCATATATGCACCATGGAATATCATTCAGCCATAAAAAGCATGAAATCTCATCATACATGACTACATGGATTAGAGGACATTATGTCAACTGAAATAAATCAAGTACAGAGAAATACTGCATCTTCTCACTCATGTGTGGGAGCTAAAGATCCTGAGTCTACAGAAGTAGAGAGTAGAATTGTAGTTGCCAGAATGGGAATAGTGGGGAGAGGAGAGTAAAAGAAGGAGTTGGTTAATGGGTATAAAATTACAGCTATATAGGAAGAACAACTTCTGGTGTTCTATAGCACAGTGGGGGTGACTACAGTAAATGATAATTTGTTATATATTTTTAATAGAAGAGAGGATTTTGAATGTTTCTAACATAGACAAATGATAAATGTTTGAAATGAGGGACATTCGAATGACCATGATTCAATCATCATATGTTGTACATATGTATTACAATATCACTCTGTACCCTATAAATATGTATAATTATTATGTGCCAATTAATAAAAGGTTAAGGAACGAGCAGGCATGATGTACCTTGGCAAAAAAAAGTCTCAAAAATCATCTAAGACTCAAAGACACACATAGAGAATTTAAATGAAGTTGCCAGAAGAAATGTGAAAATAAAATGCTGCAGTGTACGTCCTTATTCACGAGTCTTTATACTCATATATAAGTACATACACTTATGTGTTTTTCTCCCTTCCAAGATGCAGCTCTAAAATGAGATCATTTGAGCATTATAGTGTGTGCATCTGTTTTAGTCTGTTCATGCTACTATAACATATACTATAGACTGGATGGCTTATAAACAATAGAAATTTAATCCCAGAGTTTTGGAGTCTGGGAAGTCCAAGATCAAGGTGCCAGCAGACTTGGGGTCAAGCGAGGGTCCCACTTCACCATAGACAGCCTTCTTGTCACTCTAATCGCACCTGGTGGAAGGGGTGCAGGGCCTCTCCTGGGCCTCTTTTATAAGGGCACTAATCCCACGTATGAGGGATTCACCTTCATGACCTAATCACCTCCCAAAGGCCCCGCCTCCTCCTACCATCATCTTTGGGGTAAGTATTTCAACATATGATATTTAGAGGGTCATGAACATTCAGACCATAGTTGCATCTTCACCAGATTCTGCCAAGTTTCTTTTTTTTACACAGTGGTTGTATCAGTTTATACCTCTACCAAGAGTTTATCAGAATTTCCATTTCTTTACATCTTCATTGCAACTCTTAAATAAGAAAAGTGAGATGTGATGTATGCTTATATTAATTTGTGTTTTCCTGATTAGTAGTGATATTGAGATGCTTTTTGTAAATTTCTGGTTCCAGTCTCTTACATTTTTATATTGTTTGCTTCATTAAAAAAAAAATTTTAGAAGTTCTTTTTAGATTCTGGAGACCAATCATTTGTGGTTGTGTGCTTCCATTTTACTTTATTTATGGTATCATATATTCTTCCAGAGTTTTTAATTTTAATGTAGAAAAATGTATCCATCTTTCCCATTTTGGTCTTGTTTAAAAATATCACTCTTTTGATGTCATAAAATTATTTTGTTATTAGTATATTTTCTTTTGAAAGTTTTAGTTTTTTTCCCTACACTTAGATTCTTTAATTTATTTGAAATTTATGTAAGTGGTATCAGCATGGGGTTTAATTTTATTTTAACTTTCATATAGATAGCCAGTTGTAAGGCACCATTTATTGACTAAGCAATTTCTATTCTAACCATTAATGCCAACTCTGTCATATACCAAGTTCCTTCATACACGGATAAATTTCTGGCTTTTGTTCTTTTTCTTTGGTCCAATTGTTGATCCTTATGCCAGCACTACACATTTTAGTTGGCACAGCTTTCTTATGACTTCTTAAAAAAAACCTGAGATATAATTAACGTAACATAAAGTTCATCGTTTCAAAGTGTGCTATTGGATGTTTTGGGGGGTATGTGTACAGAGTTGTATAACCATCACTCCAATCTACCTTAAAACATTTTAATTGATCTAAAAGCAATGATCAACTTTTGAACTATCATCCCAAATTTCCACCCTCCCCCACTCTAGGCAGCCATTATTCTATTTTCTGTTTTTATAGATTTGTCTATTCTGTATTTTTAATACACATGGTGTAATATTTTCAAGGTTCATCTATCTGTGGCATGTAACACCACTATAGTGCTTTTTTATGTCCAAATAATATTCCATTGAATAGATATATCACAATTTGTTTACTCATTAGTTAATGGACATTTGGGGTTTTCCACTTTTTGGCTATTAGTAATAATACTGCTATGAATTTTTGTGTACAAGTTTTTTTTATAAATATATATTTTTAATTCTCTTGGCTGTATACCTGAGAGTGGAATTGTGCATCATATGTTAACTCTAATGTGTTGAGGAATTACTACACTGCTTTTCAGAGTGTCTGCACCATTTACGTTCCCACCAGTAATGTATGAAGATTCTGATTTTTCACATCCTCACCAACACTTGTTAATTTTAACTTTTTAAATTATAACCATTCTCATAGGCATGATGTGGTATTTCACTATGGTTTTGACTTTCATTTCCCTATTGACTAATAATGTGTGCCTCTTTATGTGCTTATTGGATGTTATCTATTTTGTTAAGAAAAATCTCTACTCATAACATTTGCCCATTTTTAAAGTGGGTCTCTTATAGTTGAATTGTAAGAATAATTATTCTTTATAACTACTAAAAATACTACGTATTGTCCCTTTCACTTATCAGTCTCTCCCTCTTCTTTTCCTCCATTTTCAAAATTGTGATCGCTATTCTCTGTTCTTTGTTCATTATTATGAATTTTAGGATCAATTGTTATATGCCACAATTTTTTTTAAATTTGGGCAGATAGTCAATGACTTTAAAAATTGGTAACATTGGCAGAGAATTGTCACCTTCAGATTATTGTCTTTCCATCTATGAACATGGTATATCTCACCATTGGTTTGAGTCTTCTTTATTTCTTATTCTGACAAGCTTCACCTGCACTCCCTTGTGGAGAAATTTACCACTGTTCAGCAGTGCAGAAGGCCTCCCTTTTTCACTAGGGTTGAAGTGCTGGGTCAGTTTCCCAGCAATGTAATTCTTTTTATGTTGGTTTGAGAGTTCCTTTCCCCTCTCATGTGCTCTCAAATGCCTTCACATTCAGATTTTAGTCCTTTAGGAAACTCCAAGAGCATTCCAAAACCTGAACTTGGAAGGGGATGGATAAGTAACATCATTTCCCCCCCAATATATCAGATTTTCATGAAAAAGCTCGAATTGAAGCCTAGTATATAGAAACCGATAGGATGAACCTTGATTTCAAAGAGTCTTTGAAGAACACTAACCTATACACAAATAATTGCGTAGCTGGTTCCAGGCCAGTTAAGTGTTTTGTGAGGTATTTTGATGTTGATGAAAAAGCAGCCTCTTTTTCACGGACCACTGGTTCCGTGTTATAGGGAAGGATAAGAAGTCATTGTTGAGAAGATCTCTGGGAACTGGAGCTAGAGTGGACTTTTTTGTTATGAAAATATAATATGAAGAGCCAAGTACTAGCTTTGGAAAAGGCTGTAACTAGAAAAATTATTATGGCCCCACAAAGTCCATACTTCTTAGTATTTGGAACTTGAGAGCTGCTAGAGAGAGGATGAACAAATATGCCTATAAGGGCTATGCAGCATCAGAGAAGGAGCAAAATGGTTTACTTTCCAGGGTCTGAGAACTTCTCTGAATAAAACAGGTAATATTTTCAAGAAAGATGTGGGGTGGGGAGAGCTTGGGTTTGTGGTCATGACATAGAATGTGTGGCAATGACTGACCTGAGACTGGAGCCCCTGCCCACCCATCTTCATATGGAAATGCAGCTGAAAGGACCACAGTGACTGCTCCCAGCATCCCCAAAGGAAGCTCCTGGTAGGGTGTCTCCCGTTTCTGGGCTGTTTCACCTTGAAGCCTCTAGGTGGTGCACCTGAGTCCCAGCTGCTCAGCCTGTGAAAAAAAGCAGGATTCCCTAAATAGAGGAACTGGGAGCTTTCAAGGAGCAGAGATCCTGGGACAACTGGAAGGACACCCTCAGAATAGATGCAGGGAAGCTCAAGCTAGAGTTTAATAGTAATTAAAAACTTTAATTCCTAGGGGGTGAAGCATGGCATATCAGTTGCATTGATAATATGAAGGGTTCAGCAGTATAATAAAGATATTAATTAGTTAATATTTCATTCAGCATATATTTATTGAATGTCTACTACATGTCGGAAACTATTCTAGGTGCTTGGCACACATGTAGAAGTCAACAAAGTAAAGCCTCTGCCTGCAGTATAGTAGGGGAGAAAGAGAGGAAATAAGCAAACAAAATGCTTGGGTACAAAGGACAGAGGGAGACGAGAGGAGGAATTAGTATGCTAGAGGTATGTAGCACTGGGGATGGTTTCCCAGAGCAGAGGTTTGCAAGATGAGATAGGACCCCACCTTGCAATCCTGCTGGAAACAGAAAAGAGAGGCCTTTGGGGACTGAGGAAAAATATGTGTCCAGACCCAGAGGCTCCAACTAGGTGAAGAAAGGACTCAGGAAACAGTCCAGGCGTCGCTCTACTATGCTGAATGGGAAGTACAGGACGATGAGGCTGCAGAGGTATGCAGGGGCCAGGTCATGGCTGGACAAACTATGGAGGTTGAGCTTTATCCAGTGGTGATGGGGAGGCAGGGGGTATTTCACTTGGGCAGATTTACCAGCAACATCATGAAGTATGGCGAATGGATTGGAGTTGGGGAGACCAGTGGGAAGCAGGATGGGCAGCTGTCCGGGGGTTGTCAGGGGAAAGGTGTAGGGCCTGAAGTAGCATGGTTACTGGAGATGCAGGCAGAGAGGTGGGCACGGCTGAACTTGGTGACAGATTGAACATGACTGGGGGTACAGAGAGAAGTCAGCACTGATGCCCTGGCCTGGGTGACCATCCATATTGCCTGAGATGGTTCCCTTAGCCCCTTGCAGTGTCTTCCTGTCCCCAAAGCCATTTTTATGGCTGAACTGAACTAATAAAGTGCAGCAGTTCTGCTTTAATGAGCAAAAAAGAGTAATTTGTAATTAGCATATACATTATTTGTACATAATGAGTGCTTCCAAAGTCCTTGTGGGAGTTGTTTGTCTTCTTAAGTATTTAAAATCCCACCTCTATTACAATGTTAAAAAGCAGTGAAGACAATGGGCATCCTTGCCTGGTTCCTGATCTGAGTCGAAATGATTTCGATTTAACTCCATTCAATATGTTCATGGCTGTGGCTTTGCTGTAGATGACGTCTATCAGTTTAAGAACT
>CAUYPK010066563.1:0-31540 GCA_963574355.1 Loris lydekkerianus | reverse complement strand
AGGAGTGGAGCTGAGGCCTTCTCCTACCCACTGTACCGAGGCGGGGTGTAGAGCCACACGGGGCGGGGGAGAGGAGGGCAGGAGTGGAGCTGAGGCCTTCTCCTACCCACTGTACCGAGGCTTGGTGTAGAGGCACACGGGGCGGGGGAGAGGAGGGCAGGAGTGGAGCTGAGGCCTTCTCCTACCCACTGTACCAAGGCTGGGTGTAGAGGCACACGGGGCGGGGGAGAGGGGGGCAGGAGTGGAGCTGAGGCCTTCTCCTACCCACTGTACCCAGGCGGGGTGTAGAGCCACACGGGGCGGGGGAGAGGAGGGCAGGAGTGGAGCTGAGACCCTCTCCCACCTCTCCCTCCACTGTACCACCTGAATGCTGTACCCTTCCAGTCTCAGGCAGCTCCGAGCTAAAAGGAGCTAAATATATAGCTTTAGAGTCAAAGTCAACCTTCCCATATTTCTACCCCATATTTAGATGTAAATCAATCTAAAAGGAAATGCATATTTTAGGTGAAGCATATTATACTGCATCCCAAGCCTAGTATCTTTCCAGGGCTTATTCTCAAGAATGGGTCATCGAGGAGTAGATAGGGGTGAGCAGGCCACACCCACCTCCTCCTTACCTTTCTCTGGCTTTTCCTCACTGTTCAGTGAGGGTTGGCCCCCAGGCATAACAGAGATGACCAGCAGGTTATTCCCACCTTTGTTTTTCTGGGAGCTGTCTGAATCGTCTTTGCTATTGGCTGAATCACTTAGAGCTGAGAGAGAGGATGAAGAGGGGCTATTTGATTCGCTGGGGGTCTTCCTGTCTTCCCCTGAAAAATAAAAACATAACCCTGGCCATTACTTAGGGGATGAAAACCCTTAGCATGACATCAGTTGGGGGTGGGGAGTCAGGTCTCAGGAAGGCACCATCATTCTGGGAGCACAGATATGGCTGCAGCTCCCTCCCCCACGACACACACACACACACACACACACACACACACACACACTAGGAGCCTGAGCCCTACGTCACCTGCCTCCTTCCATGACATATCAAACAGTTCTTACAACACTGCACATTGGGCCATGAAAAAGAGTGTGGTTCCTGAGAGATGGAAAACAAAAGAGGTGAGCCCTCTGATTGATTAAGCTCAGTGCTTGGAGAGACCTTCCAGGCTGCAGTGTGGGGAGAGGGAAGAGATGGGCCTGACAGACTGAGCACCTGACAGACTGAGCGGAGGAGCTGGAGCTGAGGGCCAGAGGAGACTGTGCAGGATAGAGTACCAGACAGGAGAGAGCAGTGCAGACAAAGAACTCCAGAGACCTGAAGACGGTCTCAAAGTATGCTGCAGAGTGTGGGTCAGAGAGAGCATGGGTGTGAGGAAACTACCCACAGTTAGAGGGTAAGAAAGCCACCCGTGTAAACGGAGAGAACAGCGTGCGGCACTCGCAGAGGCCTGGAAACAAGGCCTGTTTCTACCATTCAGATGGAAAAATACAAAATTCACAGACATCAGGTAGAAAACAGGATGGTCTCCTAATAGTGGGCTGGATCACCCCTTAGTTATCTAGATCTGCCTATACAATCATAAAAGCAAGACACCAAAGGTTTAAGGTTTCCAAGTAATTAGTTGCATCCCAAAACAATGGTCGAACAAAGATTATCAGATGTACAAACAAATAAGAAACACAACCCCCAAACTGAGAGAAAAATCAATCCAAATGGACCCAGAACCGATCCAGTTGTTAGAATACTCAGGTAAGAACATTAAATAGCTATTACAACTGTATTTCATATGTTCAGAAAGTTAAGTAGAGACACACAAGATATAAAAAGGATCCAAATAAATTTCTACAGGTGAAAACCACCATTTTATGTCTGAAATGAAAAAAATCCACTGATGGCTTACCAGCAGATTGATTAATAAATCTGATAATAGATATAGAAGCTACCTGAAATTAAACGGAAAAAATAATATTCCAAATGGAAAGAGCATCAGTGAACTGTGAAATGCCTTTGAGCAGTTCAATATAGACTTGATTGTGATCCTTGATGGAATAAGGAAGAGTAGAAAAAAAAATTGGCCAAAATTTTCCCAAATTTGAGGAAAATCATAAACCTGTAGATCCAAGAAGCTCAATGAACCCCAACTATAAGAAACATAAAGAAACTTTTGCCAAGAAACATTATTAAATTTCTTAAAACCAGTGATAAAAAAATCCAGCTGGGCACAGTGGCTCACACCTGTAATCCTAGCACTCTGGGAAGCCAAGGCGGGTGGATTGCCTGAGCTCAGGAGTTCAAGACCAGCCTGAGCAAGAGCAAGACCCCATCTCTACTAAAAATAGAAAAATTAGCTGGGCGCAGTGATACACGCCTGTAGTCCCAGCTACTTGGGAGGCTGAGGTAGGAGAATTGCTTAAGCCCAAGAGTTTGAGGTTGCTGTGAGCTATGATGCCATAGCTCATGCTGGGCATAGTGGCAGTAAATATATGATAGGAACAGCATAATGGCGGGGCAGAGAAAAGCTAAGTATCATATATGATTGTGAGGTTCTGATGCCACATGTAAAATTATCACCTTTAACCAATTCAAGTTATACTGTGACAAATTAAAGAAGCACAGTATAAACTCCAAATAATTGGAGAGCCATACTTTGTTCCTAGTTCAGGAGACTTGAAATTGTTAAGCTGATCACTGTTTCAACTGGACCTCATGGTTGTAGATTAGAGTAGAAAATATAGGGAGACTGTTATTCAATTCCCTTCAAATCAGTCAAGTAAGCAATCTAATGATTGTAAACTCTAGGATATTAAAAAATAAATCATACATAAGCATAGAAAGTCTGGCAGTAAACAGAGCTATAATGGTGGTTTACATCCAAAGCATACACTTACCAGTATCACGTTTGTTTACTTTTATTCTGTTTTCAAAAATTTCCAGGGTGAAAACATACCACTCATCCAATTTTAAAAGTTTTTAAAAGAGAAAGGAAGACGTATTTGCCCACTTACAATGTTTTCAAATTGTCTGTCCCAAGGCAGACAACTCTTTAGTTCAGAATTTAAAAAAAAAAATTATTTTTTTGGGTGGTGCCTGTGTCTCAAAGGAGTAGGGCACCGGCCCCATATGCTGGAGGTGGCGGGTTCAAACCCAACCCCAGCCGGAAACTGCAAAAAAAAAAAAAAAAAAAAAAAAAAAAAAAAAGATAAATAAATAAATAATTTTTTTTTTTTTTTTTTTTTTTTGGAGACAAGAGTTTCACTCTATTTGCCCTGGGTAGACTGTTGTGGTGTCATCATAGCTCACAGCAACCTCAATCTGTTTGGCTCAAGTGATCCTCCTGTCTCAGTCTCTCCAATAGCTGGGACTACAGGCACTTGCCACAATGCCCAGCTAGTTTTTCTAATTTTAGTAGATGGGGTCTTGCTCTTGCTCAGGCTGGTCTAGAACTCCTGAGTTCAAACAATACACTCACTACAGCCTCCTAAAGTGCTAGGATTATAGACATGTACCACTGCACCTGGCTGCAGAATTTTAAAAATATTGTTCCTGTCAGAACTGTTCCTGGGCAGACAGTATATGACTTTAGTCACCGACCACAAACAGGGATGGTATATGCCTTTAGAATACTGAGTCCTCCTTTGGTACCAGAAGCTATGTGGAAACTTGCCAGCCCCTTAGCTACATGTTTAACTAGCTTAGTTACATTGTGTAGACAAACAACATTTTCAGTGGGGGCCTTG
Organism: Loris lydekkerianus; assembly: GCA_963574355.1. NCBI lineage: Eukaryota > Metazoa > Chordata > Mammalia > Primates > Lorisidae > Loris > Loris lydekkerianus. The sequence continues at coordinate 27,814 of CAUYPK010066563.1, read as the reverse complement.
AATCCTTGATATTACAAATTCATCTTCCAAGAGTAGTCTGTTGCAAGTGATTGTTCTAAATTTGGGTTTAGAATTAAGACATACTAGTTTCCATCATAATCTTTAAAAACAGATTCAAGTACCCTCAGACTTAAAGCACTATGCAGAGCTACCTAAATTAATACATTTATAAAGATACAAGGTGCTGTGTCAGGCACTCTGTGATATAGCAGGGCAATAGAGCCCAGCTTGTTCAGTGTGGAATCCTGGTGCAAGTAGCCTCCTCACTCTCTATCCTCACCTTCTGTCTTGTCTGTATAGAGTGAGCTGCGAGCCTTTGCCAACTACACCCAAGGCTAGCCATGATTCAAGTGGTCATCTGCCTTTGGTATCACACAAATTCTTGATGTACATCTATGTGCAGGTAATGCAACCTCATACATTAGGGCAACCAGCTGAAGAGAACTTTAAAAAAACTCTCATGTTTCATAATTTAAAAAGAAAAACAGAAATTGAGACAAAAAAAATTTACCAATCATCTTGCCACCTCAATACAAAAACCATTACATTTTGGTGTACTTCTTTTCAGTCTTAAAAATGGAAACATCTCTATTTTTAAATTGTTGTCATTACTTGCACAGTTAAGAAGGCCTTCAGATCCAGATTACCTGAGTGACCATTCAGTAGCTGTTATCACCTTGACAAGGTACTTAACTTTGTGCCTCAATTATCTCATCTATAAAATGTGGCCAATACCAGCACTTGCCACATATGGTGGTTGTGAAAACTAAACGTGTTTTTACATGTAAAGCACTAAGAACAATGTCTGGCTCATGGTAAGCAATATAGAATATGTTATTATTCTGTTATAAAACATATATAATGCTTCTACAATATAATAACAACTAACACTTTATATTTCCTATGCTGTTTAGATAGATACCTGGTACATAGTTGGCTTTCAAAAAATTCATGAATATATTGATAATTTAACAGTTTTAAATGATAGTATCATATCCATGGAGGGGACTTACTCTACTCCATTTAAATATTTCTTTAAAATTAAATTTTAACTTAAAATTATTATTGCACTGGTTGAATATTTTCTCATGGGTAAATTCCCAGAGTGGGGATTACTAGGTCACAAGGCATTACATTTTTAAGCCTCTTGGTATATATCAGTTGAATAGTTTCCAAAGAGTTCTACCACTTTGCAAAGTGACGGCAACATGAGCAGCAGCATCCCCAACAGTGGGCAACACTAGAAAATACTCTCCAGACTCAACAAGTGAAACAGAAGCCACTCTTGAATTTTAACTTGACTGGTGGTGAGATGGTGTGTTATTCTTTTTTTTTTTTTTTGGCAGTTTTTGGCCAGGGCTGGGTTTGAACCCGCCACCTCTGGCATGTGGGGCCGGTGCCCTACTCCCTTGAGCCACAGGTGCCGCCCTGGTGTTTATTCTTACGTTCAGTGGTTAGCTTTTATTTCTTCCACTGTGAATTAACGGTCCTCCTTACTTCCTTTGGGAATGCTTCAACTAAGGCCTAAAGTTTTTCTTACCTGTGTACACGAATATTCTATATAGTAAATACATTAGCCTTTTGTCATTTTTATAAACACATTTTTTTCAGACTATGTTTTGGTTTTCCTCTTCCCTTTTTTGGTTCCTTTACAAACTGAGGAAATTTTTATGTGTCAAATCTCTTTATTCTTTTGGTTTATGATTTCTTTCATCACTTAAGCTTTATAAATCCCACTCTGTAAGTCTGATAAGTATTCTGTCCTATTTTCTTCAAGCTTTTCTGGGGCTGATTTGTTAACAGGGATTCTGTAAGTCATCTGGAACTTATTTTAGTATCAGTGTGAGGTGAGGTACATATTGCTTTATATCATAACTTTGCAATAATACAGTTTATTTGCTTACAGATTTAGACTGATATATTCTGGGTCAATTTCAAATAGCTCAAAACAACACTAAATATAAAAAATGCTTCCTGTGAGATCATTAACTTATAAGAGTGAAGTTTTATTGCAACAGGGACACACCCATTCTTTGCATATTGCTTGTGGCTGCTTTCAAGTTCCAACGGCAGAATAAAGTAGTAACATAAATTTACGGCCTGAAATCCTAAAGTATTTACTATCTGGCCCTTTAAAAATGTTTGTACCGCCCTAGCTTGTAAAATAGCTTACTCTAACAGTAGCAGCATTAAAGGTGTCTCCTGGATTAAGAAGGAAACTAATGCATTCACTGTTGGCTCTCTATACTACCACCAAATGAGAATACTCCCTAGACAAGGTGCCAGGCAGCCACACAGGGAACAAGATCTTTGCTATATTCACTATGCAATGAGGAGCGAATACGTTTGCACTGGTTAATTGTAAATGTGAAGTTTGCACTGAGGACAATGAAGTGATGATAAGTTCAGCTTCTTCCCAGCCATTACTGTTTCTACTCTTTCCTTATGGTAGAATGGTGGTGGAAAGGATGGGAGGTAGCAAGGTTTTCAGCTGGGTTCAGGTACACTTTGGAATGAACTGGGTTAGAATAATAAGGGTTTAACAGAAAAGAGAAAAAAAGAGTATCTCAAGAGCCAGTGGAAATGGATGAGAGGCTGGCTTTTTCCTCCATTAAGCCACTCCAGAAATGCCGAATTTAATTTGTCTTCAATGTGGGTTTCCCAGCTCACCTGCTGCCCCACAGGCTAATGTGGTTACAGTCAGACAACTGCCCGTAAAAACGGCACCTTCTCAGTCAGCATAATGGCTCTCTGCAGACCTCCAAGTCATGGCTGCTCAATTTACTGACAAAAACAAGCTTTTATTACTGTTGGCACCATTGAGCCAAAGCGGCCAGAGAAGTACAGAGAGATCCTTCTCTGTCATGCACATCGTCAGCACAACTGTCAGGGAAATTCCCCCTCCAGAATCCTTCAAGTGCCGAAGATGTGAGGGGCTGACCCAACACTTAGGGCTGGCAGTCAGCAACATCAGCTCTTAATTTGTAAGCGTCACAAATGCAAGGGGAGCATTCCTCACTTTCACTTAATGACTCTATGCTGTTGTCATTTGTAACCATCACTTGTGAGAGTATAATTGCATGGTGAAGTCAAAATGTTAATATCAATAAATGGAAAAAGCTAACCAGAATTGCAGGAAGCTTATATGAGAGGTGAGCACCAGCAAAGTCTTGGCCACAGCCTACAGAGTGATGGATCGTTTTGTTTCAGGAGGATCAGATTTTCTTTGCTCCTGAACACACATGCCATGCGTCGGTATGGAGAGCATCAGTGCTGCAGATTCAAGGGACAGGAATATAGCCTGCTGAGGCAGGGGCACTGTGCCAGCAAAACAGAAAGGTTCAAAGGTCTGCCAAGTGTTTCTCAAGGCTGTCAGAACAGCAACGATCCAGAGCAAGCTCTGGAATGAAACCCATTCTAAGCTGAGTGTCAGTAGTTAGTGACAACTAGTTGCTGACCTTGGATGGAATACCCTTCCTTTCTTAAGCCTCTGTTTCTCCACCTATACTACACAGTGTAATAACAATAGTATTCACCTCGGAGGGTTTATTATGAGGATCACGTGAGATCCCATGTGCACAGGCATGAGCCTGGGGCACTGCAGGAGCTTCTTGTGTACCAGAAAGGACCAAACAGCTCAGTCCCTCTCACTGTAGCTGAACTTGTTAGTTTTACAGATTAGTGAGGCACAGGCTGTGCCCAGCATTATGACTACAGGAAAATGTGGCTCTGTTGCCCCCAGGGAATGTCCTTCTTCATAGAAGGACATGTTACTGTCTCGTGATGGGGAGGGTGCTTTTGAGTGGCAGGCACTCTGGGATGGAAGAGGAGGGTGAGAAGGACCAAAATTTGGTAGAATGCTCACCTGTGTGCTTAGTGCCTATGTGAGTCTTTATCTCTGCTTCCTCCATGGTGACAAAGTCACAGGCCGTACAGCAGATGGAAAACATCCACTGTTCCTTGTCCACGTGGAGTGACATGTGGCTGACAAACTGGACGTTGAGCTCAGTCTCAAACCCACACACGTGACAACTATATGAAGGGTGACAGAAGAGAGGGGGAGAAAGAAGAGTGATACATGCTTCTAAATGTAGGCTACCCATTTATATGAAGCATACTCAAGAAAACTAGAATTTTACACATTTTCCTCTACACCAACAGGTTCTGCGTTAGAAAATTCTGCTTTCTGGGATGCCTCTAAAGTGATCGTTGTGCCAAATACATTAAGGGCCAGCATAATGTAACAATCACCTACAAGCTATAATGATGCTAAATAATCAAAAAGTTAATTAAAAACTACAGACTCCAGATGCTGCACATCACCTAACTGATTCCTTTGGGCAAAAAGATACAGGGAAGTGCTGCCAAGATATTTAGTGGTGCTGGTCCACTGATAGCACCTCAGCTCACATGAGCTTCTCTCTGGCTCTGGAAACCTCCCTTCATAAGGAGGAGAGCACATAAATATCATCTGCTGTCTTTGAGGAAGAGAGCCCTCTCTGTGACAATTTCTGATAGAGGCCACCCATCTATTTTGGACAAAAGCAAGTTTCTCCCAATCTGTGTGCCATATTTTCAAGGCAAAATTTGGTAGAGAGCCTGAAACTTGGGGTTTTATGGTGATCAAACCAATACTGATTCATGGCTGAATATGAAAGCGAAACCAAGTCCAGGCACTGCAGGGTAACACAACCAAGAGAAGTATGTCATGCCTTTTCTGGGCTATTTCCTCGGGGTTCTCAGATTTGTTTCTCCTCATTTTTTCCCCCTACAATTCTTAGGAAGCACCAAGGCACATAGTTTCACAGGAGAAGCCTCTGAGCTGCACAGACCTAAGAGCTAATCTGGAGTTCCACCCCACAGAGCCACCTCCAAGACCATTTTTCTTCCAGTTAATTCCACAAGGGCCACCCAAGCCAAGAGAGGGGTCTGTGCAACTGCAGGTCTCAATCTAAGCAAAGATGATATTAAAATGACAGTCAGGTATGATTGAGAAAAGGGGCCTCATTCTCTGTACCCTTAGAAGACAGGTAGAAAGAAGGTAATTGAAGCCAGGAGTCTAAGATGCCTGGAGAAGCAAATTTCATCCAAAACTCACCTATAATAATAAGGGTGTTTCTTCCCGTCACTGCCTTCAGAGGTGACGGCGCTGACAATGTCCTCTGTGTCTGTACTCACCAGCTTCACGGAATGGACGGTCAAATGCTGGTTCAGATTTGCACGGCACTTAGCAGCATAGGGGCACAAGTGGCATTTATATTTTCTTTCCTCTGGGAGACAAGAAACAGGAAAAAAAAAAACCAACAGCTCTGAAAAAACGAAATTCCAACATCTTGCAAGAGATCAGTTGAAGGTTATCAGTAAAATGGTTCAAGTCTCATATCAAAATGGGAGCAGAGGTAATACCTTGGACTCTATTGCCCCTGGGTTGAGTGCTCTGGCATAATAGCTAACAGCAACCTCAAACTCTTGGGCTCAAGTGATCTTCTTGCCTCTGCCTACCACAGTACCTGGCTACTTTGTCTATTTTTAATAATAGAGACAGTAGCTTGCTCTTGCTTAGACTGGTCTTGAACTCTGGACCTCAAGCAATCCACCCACCTCAGCCTCCCAAAGTGCTAGGATTACAGGCCTGAGCCACCTCACCCAGCCAACTCTTGGAATTATAAGTATCTATAAGAAATTACCCAGCAGGTCACTCCTGTATTAATATTTCTAAATATAAAAGAAAGTCTCAAAAGCAACTAATCTACTTTTTCCTGGATACTCATGGTCCCCCTTCCTCTTAAGGTGAACCCCACAGAGGCCAAAAGAGTATCATGTGAGTATGGGGGGGTACACCCCTATGTATCAGGGGGCAGGTGCTATGTGCAGGCTAAGAGGCATTAAGCACAGCTCGCAGGACTGAAGAGTAAGAGAGGCCCCATCATTTTCCCTAAGATACAGGCCTAAGCCAAGAAATAATAATGAACCCCTCCCCCCAAAAAAAACAATTAATGAAATTAAAGAAAAAAAAAATCCATAAAATAATTTAGTTGGAAATTTCATTTTACATAAATAAAATAAAAAGTTTCATAAAACTGACAAATGTTTCAGGATCACTTCCAAAGTGGCGTTTGGAATTCATTTGATTAATCAAGCAAATTAAAGTAAAAGGCATAGGCTTTGCTTTCATTGCACAGATAAACATAATAAAGAAAGAAGAAACTCATTTTTCTATCTTTAATACTTGCTATTACTGGGCCTGGCTTAAAGAAAATACTTGTCATTTACTTCACAGAGAAGAACATGAAAAAATTTCTTTTTCTATAAAATATCAGGCATCCTTATTATCATAGGTGGTCCCTAACATCTTAAGGGCTAGTGGCTCAGCAGGACTGTGGAAGGAACCTCACAGTGCAGATAAAAAACAGAGCCCTTTCTTTGGAATTTTTGCATTTGTATTAATAAGTGAGGTTGTTAAGTTTTGGAATTAAAGTTGTGCTTCCTCCATAAAGTGAACCATGGAGGTCTTCATCTTTTTCTATCATTTGGGAAGGTTTTATGACATTGGAATTTCCTTTTTTCAAAGGTTAGAAAGAACTCACCTGGGAAAATTTCTGGACCTGATCTTTATTAACAATATCTCCTTCATCATCTTTCAAAATTTCTCTTTGGTAACTGACTTATTTAAATTTCCCTTCTTGGATCAATTTTGGTAATTAGGTTTAAATTATCTATGTCATTTAAGTTTTTAGTTCCTTTTGTTTGGTTCTTATTGTCCAATGATTTTTTAACATTATCTACACTGATGACTAGGCTCCCTTTTTCATTCCTAATTTTGACTATTTTTGCTTCCCTTTCCTTTCTTATTCAGGCTTAACGATATTTATCTATTTTATGGATGTCTTCTTCCTAGATTTTGTTGTTCTTTTACTAATTCCTTAAGATGAGTGCTAAATTCCTTTATTTTTATCTTTCTTTTCTTCAAATTAAAACATTTAAAACTATAAATTTTCCTCTGACTAGATCTCTAGCTATTTGCTCCAGGTTTAGGTATGAAGTGTTCTGTTTTTCATTCCTTCTGGATATCTATTATTTGAATTTTGATTGTCTTCCTTTTTCTTTGATCCAATTAGGTAGGACATCTTATTGATCCTGGTTGTTTTAAATTTCATTTAAAAATTCTCAGAGAATGTGACCTTATAAAACCTCCACTTTTCTTTGCAGCTAAGTATATAACTACATTTAGCCTTTAGTGGAATTTAAGATTAAAAATATTTAAAATATAAAAAGAAAAAAAGATAAAATTAATCTTATCATATTAATAGTCCCCAATCGTGCTTCTTCTTTATTTTGTGTGAACTTTTCCTTTGAACTTTTTTTGTTTTTGTGTTTCCTATAAATAAGATATATCTGAATTTTTTTAGAAGCTTGATTTTCAATGTAAGAATTGAAATACTTGATTTTATTTGATTCTTGTTGTATTTTTATTGCTGGTTTTACCTTATGTCTTTTTGTCTTCACTTATTTTTGCTATTTATTCCTCCTTTATGCTTTGCAATTTGGTTCCCGGCTTCCTTCTCTGACCCTCAGAACCAACAACATCTCTCCACTATTATATGTAAATAAATATATCAAGTGTTTTCTACCAAGGTGCCCTTTTGCCCACTGCTCCCACACACCGCAATAAGATGAACCAAAATGATGAGTCCCCATCCCCTGCAACCTCAAGATGAGGTCTACAAACTCTTTACAGAGTTCAAGAATTTTACCTGGATATGGCTAAACGTGTATCTCTTCTCATCAGTCCTACCTGGAACTCAATGAGCCCTTTTAATACAAATATTAAAAGCCTTTACAGGGACTTCTTTAAACATGCCCAATAAAATGGCTTGAAAAGGTCAGGATAAACAAGTTTCTGTCACTTCCTGTAACACTCCTCTTACAGAAACTCAGCTTCTCATAAGTTGGTGACAGAGTGTGGAGGGGTTACAGGAGAAGCCCTGACTCACCTGTGTGCAGTGAGAGATGTCGGGACAAGGTCTGCTGTCGGCCAAACACTTTCCCACACACATCACAGGGGAAAAGCTGGTCATTGAATTTCCAGGATGGCAATCCGTTTCCTGCCTCTAGTACTATCTTTTCTGTGTCTGGGCCAAAAGAACAAGGCATCATGATGAAGAAACAAGGCAACATGAACACATTTTACTTTAGTCGACATTCAGATTTCAGGGGAGACTTCCTCTGAAGAGTATGGCTAGAAAATGCAAATAAGGCCGTGAAACTGGTCTTCAGTTTCACTTCCTGTCTCTAACAAGGGCATTCTCAAAAGTTGCAGTGGCAAGTGGCTTCCCATTCCAGTCAAGACTGCAGTATTGACTGCTGGTCTTTTTCATCACTAAAGACCAGCTAGCCAATCTAACCCTCTACCAGATTGACACACTGTGCTCAGTACACAGTAGGTACTCAATACGTACTTGCTGGATGAATGAATGGCTAAATTGCTTATAAAAATTCTAGAAATGCAGACTCTTGCCACAAGACAGTAAAGAACCGTATATCCCAGATTTACAATTAAATAAATGGTTCAATCCCTTGAAAGGAAATAATTTTCACTTTTTTTTTTTTTTTTAAGAGACAGAGTCTCACTCTGTTACTCTCGGTTGAGTGCTGTGGTGTCACACAGCTCACAGCAACCTCCAGATCTTGGGCTTAGGTGATTCTCTTGCCTCAGCCTCCCAAGTAGCTGGGACTACAGGCGCCTGCCACAATGCCCGGCTAGTTTTTGTTGCAGTTTGGCCAGGGCAGAGTTCGAACCCACCCCTCTCAGTATATGGGGCCAGTGCCCTACTCACTGAGCCACAGGTGCTGCCCCATTTTAACTGTTTTTTATAAAGAAAAGTTATGCTCTATGTTCTAGGTTGTGCAAAATCCTTAATGAGGAAATTACATTAAGCAGACTCAGTGATGGCAAGTGCCTATCACTCCACATACAATTCCCTAATGCAAGAATGAACTAGAACTTCCCCAAAGTCTCATCATATTTGGAAAAATAATGAGTGCCACCAGTTACCGGTACATAATTTACAGCCATGAATGAATTAAGTAAACACTAATACAGTCTCTTATCATCCTGAAATATGTTTATTTTCTCATTACCAGCTATAGGATTACTTTAATTTCTTATCCATATTTCTTCTCACTGAACTATACGTATTATACACACATTCCTTCTACAGTAATGCAATGACACAGGTGACAGAGAGCACCAGAAAGCGGGAAGGGGACCCTTCCCAAAAGACACTTGAATAGGCTGCTAATAGGCCTTCTGGCCTCTCTCTGAACAACAAGACAAATGAAATACTGAGTTAATATCTTGCCCTTTACTTCAGTCAATTATTATAAATCTTCTTAAAGCACAGTTACTATACAGTATTATAGAACTGGACACCACCAAAAAGAACTTTTCTTAAGATCCAAGCAGATGAAAATGCTTAGAACGCTGGCATAGAGACATCAGGGTAAAGAACTTTATTTCCCACAATTTGGTTAAAACTGTTTCACAAACACAGGCTTCCACCTGTATTTGGATGAGTCAACTGGATCAATTTTCATCTGAATGAAGTCTTGCCAAAGAGACATCTAAGGAAAGAAGAAACAAAAACGAATGTGTTTGGAAAAGGTGGGGAGAGGAATGATGGTGAAACTGCGATCATGTTTGCTGTGAAGCACCTCCTGGCAAAGCCCGCACCTGTAAAACACATATATTGATTTGTCTGTGTTTGTTAAAACACAACTCTTGCGGCCTTAGGGGGAAGAGCTAGTTTTATTAAAATAGGAATGTGTGACTACAAACCTCTAAGGGGGAAGGGAAAGTAAAAAGGGAGAGACAGGTCAACTGAACTTCTGAGAACAAGAACCACTCTTAGACAACTGTCCTTGAATCCAAGCAGTGGGCATTTCAGCCATGCAGTAAGAGAGGGGATTTCAGTAGCTTAAAGTGTACAATCAAAATAGTGCTTCAAAGAATGACGGTGATAATCCTGAGAAGAGGTCAAGAGGGTACAGGGTCTTCTAATACATTCACTACAAGGACAAATTAATTGGGGCACACACCAAACACGGAGATGCAATTAAAAAGAAAGAAATCTCTTAACAATTCTTTTAAGTATTAGTCCTGTACTCAAGAAGCTCAAGTATTATAAACTGTCTGATTCCTTCTACTGGTTTTAGAACATGATGAAAACTACTAAGACCACCACAGCTTAAGTAGAAAGTACACCTTCAGCAGTGGAGAAACAGGCAGAGTTCTTATGGGAGTGCACATTATGGGTCAGTCCTTCCTCTGAACCCAGACCCCAAGCCTTGCCCAGGCTGGCTCTTCTCCTAAATTGATGTTTTCATTTCACATGCAGGAACAAGGCCACCACAGGTCATTTTGTACCTTATCCCAGAATAAGACCTTGACTCACAGCTGAGTGAGGCAGGGGAGGGCACTGGGGCACAGGAATATTACTTCGGCAACACAAGTACTGAAGTATAGGCCTGCTCCTCTTTTTATGAAGCTGAGATGAATCTGAAATGGAGCTCAACAGATGCCACATTCTCTTGCATTTCCTGTTAGCAATGCCACCCGAGTGCCATGTGAGAAACCTCAGAATCTTGTGGATTCCTCCCCCTCTCATCTTCAGTTATCAGAAGCTGTCATGCTTAGCTCAAAGAGCTTTCTGGACTCCATTCCCTTAACTGAGTCTTCATCTCTCACCAAGATTGTTGCAAAAGTCTTTGAAACAGCAGAGTCCTTTCCCCTTCCCACACGCTGTCATGGGTTCCAGAACGTTCTTTCTGAGGTGCATATATGCTCATGTCCTATATTCCAATGGCTCCTCAATGCCAAACTCCTTCTTGTGGCTTCTGAAGTCTTTTACAGCCTGGCTCTGCCCACTTTCCATCACCCAAAAGCTCTGCTGGGTGGACTGCTATTCCACTATTTCCTTTTAATCTTTCAATACATTTGAATCAACCTCGACCAAACACTACTCCCCACCATCACTTCCTTTGTACGCCAAACTGCTACTCATTTTCCAGCCCTATCTCATATTTCTTCTCCTTGGTAAAGCCTTCCCCATTTTCCAAGGTAGACTTAGTCATTTCTCCTCTCTGTCCCAAAGCACTTTTACAAATACCCCTGCTTGCTACTTTACCAATTACGCTACTTGTTTGTATGTCTTCTCTACACGTACCTCCTGTATCTAGAGCACCCAGCACAGTCTAACATGCAGCACTCCCCAATAAATACGTCCCCCTGCCCTCCTTCCCTGTTAGAATGTGAGTTGCTGGGGGAAAGGGTTCTGCATCATTTATTTGTGTATACTCAGAGTTAACCTAATGCCTGATACATGAGAAGTGCTTAATATATACGAGGTCTGACAGTTAAGTTCATGAACTCATCCTAGAAAAAGTGCTACCTACATCACTGCTGAATATCACTACGTTCACTCTCAAAGTACTCCACGTGGGAAGTTCTGCACCGAGGCCAGTGCCTAATACACTTACACTGGCAGCACACATCTCAGTAGCCCTCTACAACCTTGGTATATCAGTGTCTTGCAGCTGTGTTTGTGTCTTGCTGAGTGTTGTTCATTATTGTTATTGTGTACCATATGACAAAAGCTCTGATGGTCATTCCAGAAAAAGAGTTCCAAAATTGCTTTGAGGGGTGGACTAGGCACTGGTGTTGGTGCATGGCTTCCCAAGGGGAGTACTTTGAAGATGACCATAGTGATATTCAGCAATGAGGTATGTAGCACTTTTTCTAGGATGAATTAGCAAACTTAACTGTCAGACCTAGTATCTGTTGAATAAATGAATGAATGAATGAAATGATTCAAGTGAGTCAGGGAATAAACAATTATCCTTATTTTATAGTGAAAAAGACTGAGAACTTATTAGCATTAATTAAAGTCTCTGGGAAATTCAGAAGTAATCACCAGGCTATCTGCCTTTTGAATAGGTGTTTTATTATCACTCAACCCAAGAACTGCTTTCATGAAAATTAGTGGGTATGATTGCAGCTTTGAGCCAAACCACACAGGGTCTATATTCTTACTTCTTCCAAACAGCATTATGCCACAAGATGAGTCTCTTTAAGACAAACTCCCTGGCAGAAACTATGTATGGGTTAACCACAGCCATTCTTAACTTTCCTTCCCCCCCAAGGCAGCTGACACGCCCATGTTCAGGCCAATGAGGTGGCTTTTGCTTTCCTGATAAAAGGAAAAGATATGACTAGTATTAGGTCTCTTCTCTCTTCTTCTGGACTGAATACAGAGGAAATGCCTGGGGTTCTGGCAGCTACTCTGTGAATATGAGGCATGAAGATGAAAATCATCTGCTAAGGATGAGGGAAGGGAAAGGTGGGAAAAGTAGGGGTCCTAGACAGCATTTCTCACAGTGAATGAATGCCAGCACCATCCACCTCTGGACTTTTTGTTTAAGGAAGAAATAGTGTTTGAGCTACCATTAATTGGGTTTTCTATTAGTTGTAACATTCTTAACGGAAATCTCCCCTGGTTACTTTTGGTCTTCCAAAACTCTAGCAGCCTGTGAAGAGACCTCCACATTTATCGGCCAGCCAAACACATTTCCATCTTAATTACCTTTTTCTGCTTGGGAAAAAAGAAAATCTTGTAAGCTTCTTTTAGATTACTAAGATGTTTGCTTTCAAACAACTTGTTTAGAATGCTTAACATATACAATAGGAAAGTACGCATATCAGTAACTGCTCTTACATCAGTTCCAAAGTCACACAATAGTCTGGAGCACACATATTTTTTAAAATTTTTCCTCTTCTTCATTTTTATTCCCGTAGCCTTTAGTGTTTATTATTTTAAGTAGCTGTGAATGTATACTTAAGCTTCTTTTCATTCCTTTTACAGATACTTGCTTAATGATAACCTCTTTTTTTTTTTTTTTTTTTTTTACACAAAGTCTCATAGGATTTTGTTTCTTAAAAACATTTCATTTTTCCCCCTTACTTTTAGACTCTAGGATACCCCTGAGGTAACCATATATTGCTTCTACAAATTCCTGGTTACTCAGTATTATGCAATCAGATGGTTTTCTCTCTACTTATCCACCTGTGGTCATTGTCTTGAATTCATTTGGGCTTTTTCCTCTTCCTTAGATAGGTTGCTTTTGTTTCAAATGAAGCAAAATAGGTGTATAGGATTACACTTTTATGTTTAAAGTATAGCTGAAAAAATGGGAACACAGTGTAGGGAGAATGATCCCATCTTAGCAGCCCCAATACCAGGCTCTCAGTTCTTCCTGTTCCTGGTGAACTGAGGCTCTTCATTCATAATGATAAGGCCTAACTGACCAAGAAACGAAATGACAAACTGTGCTTCCTATGCCCCCCTACTGATCCAAGGGAACATGTTTCATTTCACACACAGGCACTGACATGAAACCTGTCAAGTTTGACTCCAAAAATTTTCATGAAGTAAACCCATCTGGTAGAATCAGGGAGGGAGCTCTTTCAGCTCTGCATGACAGATATCAGATCAAGTAGAAGACTCAGGTGTCTTCAGACTCAACTTCTTCATTTTCAGGAGTTCAAAATGGAAGAATTAAATTCCAGGATCTCTCCCACCCCAGGGTATCCCACAACTGGCATAGGACTGAGTAACAGTTTCCACAGTAACTAAGCCTCCATGCTATCCCAAACCTTAGTTCAAGGAGGAACCTTAACAATCATCTTGTTCAATGTTCTCTTCTTACATATGAAGAAATTGAGGCTGAGAGAACAAGTTATACCTCAGATAACCTGGCTTGTGCCTCTGGGAGAACAGAGACAGACTGAGTTCTCCTTCCGTCTCCTTCAGTCTCCTTTAGGCCATTAGAAATCAATGCCAAAGTCTACAACAAAGACAAGATTCTCCTCCTCCTCCTGTTCTTTGGCTCTGAGATTAATACTCTTACTTACATGTGGACATGTGCAGAGTTAGCCACAATTCACAGACCCTAGGATCTCTTTCCATTTCTCTTCTTGGAAGTGTCAGCCCAGAATATTTCCAGGTACAGAGAAATAGGAAACATTTAAAATGTCAAAAATTAGAATAGAGAAGGAACATCAAATGACAAAGTCCTAAAAGCCAATCCCTCTGAGGTAAGCTAGTTATTACTAAAGACCTTGGGCTTTCTATTGCCATTTGAGGAACACTTTTGGTAAAAATGAATACATAAACAAAATAGAAACAAATAAAAGAATAAAAACTCAAAAAAACATAAAAAAAAAAAAACCCCACAAAACCTCTCAAAGAACAAGGGGAACAGAACCAAGGACTTTAGTTTGTTCCCTTTCAATTTTAATACCATTTAGCCCTATATTTGGTGTATCATTTGGCTTTGTTGGTGCATTTCACCATGTGAGATCTCTGTATTCCTCAACAAAATAATCCTCTCAAAAAACTCTCTCTCTCAACTTGACTTTGGCAAGAGAAATGCTAAGAGAGGAAGGTATTACTTGGTTAAAGTGATAAGCAAAAGATTGGTCAAAATATATGACCTCAATGCATAAGTCCAGATCAACTAAATCCACATCAGCAGGCCAACCACTGAAGAAGAGGCTCTGGTTACTTGGGGTCTTCCACCATCACACGTGGTATTTCAATCATTTCTTTCTTTCATCACCAGGCTGAAAAGTTTTGAGCCATACCTCAGACTGAAATTCTGAGATCCTCTGTACTCCTGGACAGATTAAAATCTCTCAGGTTGTTTTCTAAGCAGGACATGTAACAGTCTGGTTAGACCCTTATTGTGCTGGCTTTTCCTTTTGGTTTCAGGGGCTCTACACCATTTCTGCTTGAAACAAGCTACTGCCTTCTGAGAGCTGCTTGTGAACTGAAGAGTTAGCTTCACCTTATCATTTTTTCAGGGTCGTTTCAATTTAGGGTACCTTGCCAACATCTACCCTTGTAATATTTTCAGCTCAGAGGATCTACCTTGCAGCACTGAAGTACTAGAACAGTGGCTACAAGTCAGTTGACCAGCACTGGTGACCTGTCCCACCATGCGTCACTACTGACCCTGCACAGAAGTATTGCTCATGGCAGGTCCTAACAGAACCATTAGGTTTTCTATGACCTCTTCTCTGCAAGTCTTTGTGTAACCAATTTTCCTTTCAAGGACCATTAAAAAGACCTCCCAAAGCACGGGATTTTCTGCCAGTCAACATGTCAACTCAGTGAACTGCTAAAATAGCAGGAACAGTTTTTGTTAATGTGTACCCAATTAGAAACACTGGGTAGAGATTCTTAGGCATAAAAGAGTTCAGAGTCTTGATCTTCTTTGGGCTCATTTCAAACTTTAATCCTTAACAAACTTAACAAAGTATAGTTTTGCATTACGACTTTTGGAAGGTTCATGCACAGGTCCCAGGAAGATGGAACTTGTCAAATTTTTCTCCAAAAATTTTTCATTAATTAAGCCCATCTGGTAAAATAGGGCGGGAGCTCTGTGTTACAGAACATCTGATTAAGCAGAGGATTCAGGTGTCTTCATATCCAACTCCTTTATTTTCAGGAGTTCAAGAAGGAAGCATCACATCCTAGGCAGTGGTCCTCAATCTTCCTAATGCCATGACCCTTTAATACCGTTCCTCATGTTGTGACCCCCAACTATAAATTATTTTTGTTGTTTCTTCATAACTGTAATTTTGCTACTGTTATGAATCATAATGTAAATATCTGATATGCAGGATGTATTTTCATTGTTACAAAGGGGTCATGACCCACAGGTTGAGAACTGATCTAGGACCTCTTCCACCCCAGGGCACCTCACAACTTGCACAGGGCTGAGTAATGGTTTCCACAGTAAGCCTCCACCCTGCCCCAAACCTTAGTTCAAGGAGGAATGTTAACAATTGTCCTGTTCCATGTTCTCTTCTAACATATAAGGAAACTGAGGCCAAGAAAATTTAAGTGACTACCTCAGGTAACCTCACTCACAAACCGGGGAAAGCAGAGACAGAGACCCACAGTCTCATTCAAGCTCCTCCAAAGTCTACCACAAATAAGGGGTTGTGGACTTGGTTCTGAAGAACCAAGCTGCTTCTGAAGAATCATCCCAGGAGAGCTGAGCAACAGTCTAAAGAAATACTTACTGATTGATTTGTGATCTTTTAAGCTGATAAAGAACTGTAAGCGTTTTCTACTTCTGGTTCATTACTCACGTCATTTTAAATCAATAGTAGAAAACTGGACTTTGATTCCTCTGATAAGAAAAGATGGCTAGGACTAGGTATCCCTAATTCTGGTGAGGTTGATGTCATAGCACTTCTGTACAATGGGGATCTTCTTTAAGCATCGAAATTTAGAGAATCACAGACAAAATCCAGGCCAACTGATGTCTGCCACCTCTGTATAACTTAACCATAAAAAAAATCTGTATACGAAAATTTGAATATGCTTTCTATGTTTTTCCTTTACTTCTATTTCCAAAATCAGTGAGATCCTCAATAAAAGCTTATTGACTAAATTGAGACAGTCACATTACCAAGATTTTGACTGTTGTACTAAACAGAAACCTAATTTTATACTGCAATTACGGAGAGAAATTGACAATACTGATTCGGGAATCATGTCTAAAGGACTCAGTTATTTTCTTGCCAGTTAGACAGCCCACTGCCCATCTCTCTTCTTAATGATGACAGTAGAATTTAAAGTCGGTTTTTGTTTTTTTTTGTTGGCAATTCTATAATTTGAGTTGATTTGTCGGAAAATCACCAGTTAGTTCTCATCCACGTTGACTATCTGTAGATTTTTGAAAGTAGTAACAGGTACATAGGTAACCAAAGTATAGAGCTTGTTTGGTGAATCTTCATCTTCATTGCGTTTTCTGGATAACCGCACACGGATACGGTATGGGACATTCCTTATGCCTTTGGCCCAGACAGCTTTGTTAAGCCTGGTATCAATACGCACATCTGGAGTTCCCATCTCTTTCATGGCAAATTTCCGGATCTCTTTGAGTGCCCGAGGGGCACGCTTCTTGAAGCCCACTCCATGGATGCGCTTGTGAATATTGATAGTGTATTCTCGAGTCACCACCTCGTTGATGGCAGACCGGCCCTTCTTCTTCTTGCCACCCTTCTTTGCGGGAGCCATTCTGCAGGGCCCAGGTTGGAAAGAAAGAGCACGCGGGATTGTGGGAGGAGGAAAGGCAAGAGTGAATAATTTAATTGATGAAAAATACTTAGAAAGGTGATACATAGTGCTCAATAAATGTTAACTATTAATATAGTCTTTGAAAAACAGGAGGCTTATTGGAAAAGAAATACTACAAGAATACAATTTGTTCTTTATTTAACCAGCTTCACAAAAGAAACAAAAAATATCACAGTACCAGACAGTAAGTTTATCAATGTACCTGCATTTCATTGACTAATTTAGAGACCACACAAAAGACTGGGCACTGTGCTTGACACATTAGTCACCAGTTGAGTATCTGCTGGGATTCAGTAAAGCTTCTTGGAAACAAAAAATAATTACAAGAATTCATCATCTCTTATAATCTTTGGTTCACAGATGTCACAGACTTATAGTGTCATAAAGAAACTAATGTTCAGAAAGATTTGTAAAGAACTCTATTATTGGCCAGGCCTGGTAGCCACAGTGGCACAGTGGCCTGTAGCCCTAGCTACTCAGGAAGCTGAGGCAACAAGATCCTGCAAGCCCAAGGGTTTGAGGTTACTATGATCTATGATGTCACCACACTCTACCCAGAGGAATAAAGTAAGACTCTGTCTCAAAACAAACAAACAAAAAAAAACCATTATTATTGTTAATGAACTTTATATTAATATAAACACCATGAACATTTGGAATTCTTCATCACTCAGAAGCATACTTTAGATATTATTATTTAAGTAATGTGAATGATATATATCCACACAAAAGAAAAAACACAAGTATAGTCTATCAAGGGGGAAGGGAGAGGACGGAGGAAGAGGGAGGGGAATTAGCAGGATCTCACAAAACATGCACAAGGTGAGGGTGTTCAGCACGCCCCAGGGTGAAGGGCTCAACTACAACTTGAACTTTACCTTAGAAATAGAAACAATCAATTAAACACACACACACACACACACACACACACACACACACACACACACACACACAAAGAAATGGAAACAATGTAATCTAAACATTTGTACTCTCATATTAATCTGAAATTTAACTGTGAATAAAGATGTAATCTATATTTGAACAAATATTTTGCTTAGCTATTGAAAATTAAGGGGTTTCCCAGTTATTGGCTGATTATAAATAATACAACCAGAAACACGTTTGGAAGAAATAATCTTTTCCCACAATATCATTTGTCAAAAATTGTATTATAGATGAAAAATAACATCAATTTTATAGTGCTCACTTTGTGATACCATAATACTATTTAGGAAAATGAAATTTATTTATACATTAACAACAGATAAGTGTATAGGTTACCCTTAAATAGCACCAACCTTTGATTTTCTATTTTGCTTATTTAATAAATGTGAATCTGTGCTTTCCATTTGTTTCCTTTGATACTTACGTATTAGGAAAGCAAATACTTTTCTTGCAAAGACTGAATAAAAATGAGGCTTGTTTCATAAATATTGGCTGTTTTTACTCCATCAGCCACTCTCACAGAACAGAAGGGTCTAATCAATATGTAAACTTTTAGCATTTTCTGAATATTCTATTCGATCCAAATTGCTCCCAAATCTGAAACTTTCTGAATGTCTCCATGGTGTGACATGTGATGGGCTAGTTGAAACAGTCAAACTTTGTTTCATGTACAAAATTACTAAAAATATTGCATAAAATTACCTTCAAGTTATAAGGCATACATAAAACAAAAATGAATTTCATGTTTAGACTTGCGTGACCTTCACAAGATATCTCATCACAAATAAAAGTAAATATTCCAAAAAAACAACTCTGGTCACAAGCATTTTTGGACAAGGGATATTCAACTTCCTGATTTTCAAGTACTTTTTAAAAAATGTTAACGAAACCATCAACATGCAGCTACATTACTATTTCAAGAGATTTCCTTAAAGCCTCTTCAAAACACTCTCAGGATAGATATTAATATACACTTCCTGTGTATGTGTTTTTAATGATGTTGCATTCTTGTGATTTTAGTACACTATTCTGAATTAATCAGTTTTAGACTTTTCCCCTATTAAAAGATATTTTTCACAAACATTTGAAATAACGATTCCTTTCCAAACTCTGTTATCTATCTAACAGGTACATACTATGTGCACATATAGCTGACTGTATTCTAAACTGTGGTTTGTTTTTTTTTTAATTGAGACAGAGTCTCACTTTGTTACCCTTGGTAGAGTGCTGTTGCATCACAGCTCACAGCAATCTCAAACTCTTGGGCTTAAACAATTCTCTTGCCTCAGCCTCCCAAGTAGCTGAGACTTACAGGAGCCCACCACAACTCCCAGCTATCAAACTATATATTTTATTTAACTGGCTTTTGTGGTTGGTTGGCTGGTTTTAAATATCACAAATTTCAGACAACTTTCACTTTTTAAAATCTTAGAAACAGACAAGGCGCTCCCACATACAGCTTTTTTCCCATTAGAAATATGTCTTGCTATTTTTCCACATATACTTGACTATAATTTTGTCAAGTTTTATAAAGTGTTAAGTATCACTCACTCTTGGCATGATGCAATAAAGTCCAAAATCTGTAAAATAACTGCCAGGGGGCATAACCAAATATATGAGCAGGCAAGGCACACATTTGAATATGATAACACAGAATTTAAAATCCCAGATTCAAATTACTAGCTGTGTTACCTAAAACAAGTTACATAATCTCTCTGGGCTTCACTTTTAACATCTATAAAATAGAAATGTTATCTATTTCTTAAGGTTATGAGGATTAAATGAGATGTTTACTTAATTAGCAGACACAAAATAGGTCAAGTACTCTTCTAAGCACTTTTTAGTATTAACTCATTTCATATCCAATAAAATATGGACAATAAATCTTTTTTATATAAACTAAAATAGAAACATGAAATAACTTCTACTTCCCCAAGTACTAAACGGAATCTTTAAATTGCCTCCCAAAATATCCAAAGCACTTGCCTGATTTGGGGGGGAGGAGTGGGGGAGGAAGAAAAAGAGGAGGGGAGAACAGGGGCAGGGGTCTATTACAACAAACCACATAATGCCCAGCCTAGTATATAATCATGTAGAGGCCTAGAGACCCTCAAAGATGGTCTGGGCACTTTGTTGCTTGAGATGACATACAAAACACACCAATATATCTAGAATAAATTTATGTGGTGGTACAGAAAGATTGAGAATTAAATTTACTATTTTGTCTTTACTTCCTTTTTTAAAAAAATCAGTACTACTTTTTCTAATTACTAAAGTAATACATGTTGATTGCAGAAAACTAAAAAACACCAGGGACTAGGGCAGCGCCTGTGGCTCAGTGAGTAGGGCGCTGGCCCCATATGCCAAGGGTGGCAGGTTCAAACCCAGCCCCAGCCAAACTGCAACAAAAAAATAGTCAGGTGTTGTGGTGGGCACCTGTGGTCCCAGCTGCTTGGGAGGCTGAGGCAAGAGAATTGCTTAAGCCCAGAAGTTGGAGGTTGCTGTGAGCCATGTAATGTCATGGCACTCAACCCGAGGGCGGTACAGTGAGACTCTGTCTCTACAAAAAAAAAAAAAAAAAACACCAGGGACTAGAGAAGACAAAAAATCACCAGTAATTCAATATCATCTTTATTTTTCAATGCAGTATGAAACACACATTTTCAGATAATAATACCTTTTTTCTTTCAATTTTGGAAACAGATGAAATTTCATGAACCAAAATAATTATTGTCAAAGTACTTCAAGAAAGAAATGTGCTTCACATTAACTCCACTTAAAATTATTCTAAAATAATGAACACTTCTCTCCACTTCACACGCTTAACATAAACTACATTTAGTCAGAAAACATGAATAATTAAATTCAACTAAAATGATTTTTAAAACACTTTAAACAAATCTGATAAAATGATAGTCATATGTTTAGAAAGTAATTACTAATTAATGATAAACCTTAGAATTAAAATTTATTCTTTTCTACAGATAAAGCCAGATTATTTAGTAGGCATCACTCAAGCATAACATGTTTTAGCTTGGTTCCAAGATTTGCTAACAAATTGGAACATAAAAGTCACTTTGTTCTTCTAAATATAGGGTCCCCTTATGAAAATCCACTTTCAGGAAGAACCAATACTATTCCGTGAAATACCTATTCAAAAGGTATCTACACTTTCAGTATAGTATATTAACATAATTGGCCCCCTAAAGACAAATCTCAAAAATCTAAGCCTTTTATCAGCCAATAAAGGGCAAAGAAAATAATTTAGTGACACAAAGTGGTAAAGTAAACTGCCCCTTCTTTCCTCTTCTTCTACCTTATTTAATTAGCAAATACTGACAATGTGACAGAGTCAAATGGCAGGACCCACCCAAACAGAACTGACCTGTCCACGAACAAATAAATGCATATTATGAGGAAAAAGGGAATGTGCCAATCCCTACCACTCGGACCTTTTTAAAATCCCCATCCACCTTAACCCATGTGCTGACTTCCTTCTCAAACTCAGCTCACCCGCACCCAGGTGGGAATAAAGGCCGCCATTGCCTATACAGAACTTAGACTCAGTTTCAGAATAATCTTTTATTTTTGATCTTTGGCCTCCCACAGTGTTATAGAATGTTTCTAGTTTTTTACCATCAAATCTAAAGGCAGATATATTATACTATTTCTGTACCTTTCAATGTTCTAAAATTAGTAACAATATTTATTATTTAAATGACCTTCTTAAATATCTTTTACTGTCATTTTGAATCGATAAATCAGTGAGCTCAAATCAATCAGATTAGTAAAAGAACTCCAATGCCTTGTTTTCAGAATCAATTTGAGGAAACAGCTCCTTTATACCTCAGGCAATTTAATCTGTAAAAGTTTTCAGATTCTACACCTTATTTGATTTGACATTAATCAAACTAGGACTGGTTATTATCATATACTTAAATGGCTTTCAAAGCACCTTTCTTGATTTGCTATTTGAAGAACAAGCAGGCTTTCATTCTGCAGACACTCATTTTAAGGACACTATAGTCAACCCCAAGGATTACTTTTATCTTATTACATAAACAATGATGAAACAACAGAAGAATTCCTTAGATGAATTTTATGAATCTTATGTTTCCATAAACTTATTATGTCCATACACCCATAACTGTTTAGCACACTGCAATGTATTTCATGTTACAGTGATGGGCAGACTCACATCCAGCCTAACAAGTAAACATTATTTCAGATAAGCCATGTTTTATCCCCGTACTGTAACACCATCTGCACCACTACTTGAATTCTCTTCTGCTCTATATATCCATTTTTAGCCATGCCACCCAGGTTAGAGAGGGGCTATGAGCTTATAAATTAGCTCACTGAAATATACAGAACAGGAATTATGATCTGATCTGAAATATGTGATGGTGGGGTTTTATTAACACTGGATGTTGCCTAAGCAACCCTGGCTGCACTTTGCAACTTTCCACATTTGTAAAATTTTTCTTTAATTGGGAATAAGCAACTGGAGGAAAGAATTAATGGGAAACCTGACACTAGAGAGCAGCAAACAAAGCAGTACACAAGTGGACTCATACTTGCTAGGAAATATAGCCAAGACTAAGCTGCTGAGCACAACTGCTTTTTGAATCTAAAGACAAAGCTTAATTCTCACATTCTCTGATGCATACATGAAACTGAAATCCTTGACATTGATTATGGGAAAGATCCTTAAATATGATTTATAGTCCAACTCCCTCCCTAGTTTCCCTGATGAACTACGGTCAAGAATTACTTTCAACAATCTCAATCCTAACATTCAAGTAGTTGATATACACTGATGAAAAAAATAGCCTTGTAAAGAAACTTGAGTATATACATGAAACGTCTCTTTATGATATACAGTTCACTTGTAAGCCCCTGAATGAACTGAGAGGCAGTAGAGGTTAGTGCAAAGGACAGAAATCTGAGTACTAGAACTACTTAGCAGAATTAAATACTGGGGAGCTTTATGCAAATCACTTAACCTTTTATTTATAACGTGAAGGGACTGGTAGTCTTACATCAAAGGGGCTTTCCAACTCTAGTAACAAATTCACTTTTCAAAAAGTAGCGTTGAATAGTTTGAAAGTCCACACTTGAAGACTTGGATTAAAATGACGTTTGATTTTGGTTCTTAATTTTATGGTAGATGATAAATAAAATTACTTAAGTGCAGATATAATATTAAAATCTTCTCAAAGGTTAAATTAGAGACCAGTCACTGTGAGCATCTCTTAGGGGAACAGAGGTAAAGAGGTGGACTCTTAACCTTGAAGCCTTCGAAACTGCCTTATGCTTTCATGGGCATGTGTTACATAATTTTTTTTAATGCTAATTTTTTTAAAAAAGTATTTAAACCACGTAGGGCAAGGTAATAAAGCAAAAAGCACACTGCTAGGAAAGGAAAGAATTCCTAGTCTGACTCTTATCTGGCTCTGTGACCTGGGAAAGTCTATTTGAGTCCCAGCATTCTGGCACTATTATGAAAATGAGATTGCTTGCTGCGTGACCATCCCACTGGACTCAATTTTATAGTAACTGGTCTTCAGTTACTAGTCTCTCATTCAGTCATTCAGTGCATTCACCAAACAGTGAAGGAACAGCAGAAATGAAAAAAAAAAGTAAGAGAATACAAGTCAATTTCCCTATAAGGAAAATAATTTAATTAATAGCCCCCCCCCCCAAAAAAATGAGTCTTCTGGAAATGTTTAATTTGCCAGAGAAAACAGGTTAAGAGATTAAAGATAACCTTGGTAAAAATCCCAACTCTACTGCTGATAAAGGCAAAAAATACATTCAGCTCTTAACCTGAATATTTTCCAAACACATAATTAAATTTTAAAAATCTTCTAAATCACAGAAATTATACCTACACCTCTGCAGGCTAGTATATTGTCATATGTTTTCTAATTGATTGATAGATCATATTTTCTTTCTCTACATACTAATTCAATTATTGGATCTTCCTAATGATGGATCTGAAGCCATAAAATTACTCTTTTCAGCTTAATGTTCATCTTATATCAGAGAAAAATAAGGTACATTATAGCACTTTTCTTCCCATCTTTATATGACTAATAACAGGGTCATGTGATTATCAAAGCAGCTTTCAGATAATTTATTATTAATATGTACCTCTATTGTAGTTTTCTCCTCAATCCACATCCCTTAAATAAAATATATAGTTAAATATTAAAACTTGAAGTCTTCTTTAGCACTTAAAAATTTATCAATTTCTTTTTATTTTAAGGGAATAACCTTTCTTACAACTCAAATAAATGAGACAAAATGAATATAAGAAGAAAAATAATATTTTTCCTCCATAACTCTATGTCTGGCTAAATGAAAAATTTATCTGTCCTCCAAAGCAAATTGCACCTTTAATTTACTAAGTACCGGTCACTGAATACTGGTAAACCTTCAAGAGGCAAACAGAAAGCCTCACCACTCCGTATCCCTATTCTCAGTTCCTGTGACCCAAAGATTCAAAATTGACTCAAAACTGATTGGAGATACTTGACTACACTAAAGATTTCAGTTTGACAGCTCTAGAGAAAGAGACAGACCATGTGACTACCACAAGGGAGCTTTTGACTGAGCAGCATCCAGCTTAGCCCCTTAGGGCAAGTGCTCAGACTACAGCCCATTAACAGAGAGAATGTGCAAGGATAGGAACCTTTCTTCCTCCTAAATATGCATTTAAATACCCTGCTTGGAGCCTTATGGTGGAAGCAGGGTGCATAAAAGAAAAACATGATTAGGAATCTCCTAAAGACAAGCAGGCTGTTATCTCTGCAGTCTTCTCTTTGTGTCTGATCTCCACAAATAGTTTTTCCACTGTTTGCAGTTAAACTTTCTAGCCCAGAAGGTAAAAGGTGAACTGTCATTGTTTGGTTTTTTGGGTTTTTTTTAATTTCTTCCTTACGTATTTCATGATTATTATTAAGCTTCTACATTTTATCTTTTTCTTTTTCAGACAACATTGTCTATATTATTTCTTTCCTAAGATTAAGTCCAAGAGCATTGGAATCAGATTGTTCTTGCTGCCCCTCAGCAGCGTGACCTAGGTCAAGTTACTTTTCCATCTGTATCTCAATTTCTTTAACTAAAATAGGGAATATCATCACCACTACTACCCCTTAATCTCACAGGGCTGTTGTGAGGGATAACAAACAGACTACTGTACAAGTAGTTCACATAAACATCCTGCCTTCCTCCTCTAAAATGTGCTCTTAGTTCTTGCACTTTCTAAATCTGTATAATAATATAATTCTCTTGAACTACAGTTCTCAGCTGTAAAACCAGTGGGCAATGAAGACTGAAAATAATTTATGTGAAGTATTACACACGGTTTCTCAAATTCTAGTGCTAACTTACAAATATTGAACATCTCTAACTTTGTTGCTCTTTGTACTAACATTTCGATTTATTTTTCAGTACACATTCAAACCTGTACTGTGAACTTCCCGGTAACAGAATTCCTTTCTGCAAGTGCCTTCCCTTAAAGTTTGAAGCAGATGTCAACTGATTATAGACTCATCCTGAGCGAAGCTATGATGGCAGCAAAAAGCACCATAAAGAAATGTGGTACAATAGGATTTAGGTGCTTCTCAACTGCAGTAGTATAAGATATGCTCTAGTCACAAAAAGTTAACACAAGACTTGGAAGCATACAGATTCTAAGTACTAGAATCCTTGACAAAATAAGATAATGTACTGAAAACAGACCAAAAATGTATTAATAAATTCTGCAGAAGCAAGGAGTCAAGGGAATAGGAAAAATTACACATGAGTTACTATCATGCACTACCACATTTGAACTGGGTCCTCAAAAGAAGTCTTGGTTTTTTAAAGGCTCCTTTTGTTATTTTTAAGTCTTAAAACAACGCTTATTTGTGTCTCTGGATTAATGCAATTCGCAAATTCTAACAAGCAACTATCCTAATTTTTCAGTCATTACTGTAACAGTATTACTCTCAATTCTATTATCATAATTTATCTAAGCTCTACTTTTTTAGAACTTTACCATGGTTCTAAACTTCTTGTATTGATACTGAATGCTTTGAATTCCCAAAGAACATACTCCATATTCATTCACTATAATATCTAAAGAAAAACCTCATTGTGACATAATGCAATATAGTACCTATGAGCAAAATCCACTAGCAGCTCAACTATGCACTATAAATGTACATCTAGACAGTCTGTAGGAGTTCTTAGTACAAGGGCCTTGACTTCAGTCCAAAAACCAACCCTGGAAAGCAATTCACCATCTTTTTTTTTTTTTTTTTTATTGTTAAATCATAGCTATGTACATTAGTGCAATCACCATTCTAAGATGCACCATAGATGTGGCTCCACCCATTATCCTCCCTCCACCAAAACCTCCCTCCTCCCTTCCCCTTCCTTGGCCCTTTCCCCATAGTCTCATGGTATAGTTGGGTTATAGCCTTCATGTGAAAGCTATAGTTTAGCTTCATAGTAGGGCTGAATACATTGGATACTTTTTCTTCCATTCCTGGGATACTTTTCTAAGAAGAATATGTTCCAGCTCCATCCATGTAAACATGAAAGAGGTAAAGTCTTCATCTTTCTTTAAGGCTGCATAATATTCCATGGTATACATGTACCACAATTTGCTAGTCCATTCATGGGTCGATGGGCACTTGGGCTTCTTCCATGACTTAGCAATTATGAATTAGACTGCAATAAACATTATGGTGCAGATGTCTTTGTTATATTGGGATTTTTGGTCTTATGGGTATATACCTGGTAAAGGAATTATGGAATCAAATGGCAGGTCTATTTTTAGATCTCTAAGTATTCTCCAAACATCCTTCCAGAAGAAACGTATTAGTGTGCATTCCCACCAGCAGTGTAGAAGTGTGCGCTTTTCTCCACATCCACACCAACATCTCTGGTTTTGGGATTTTGTTATGTGGGCTACTCTCACTGGGGTTGGGTGATATCTCAAAATAGTTTTGATTTGCATTTCTCTGATGATTAAGGATGATGAGCTTTTTCCATGTGTCTGTAAATCGTGCATCTGTCTTCTTTAGAGAAGTTTCTCTTCAAGTCCTTTGCCCACCCTGAGATGGGATCACTTGTTCTTTTCTAGCTAATACATTTGAGTTCTCTGTGGATTCTGATTATTAAACCTTTATCGGAGGTATAACCTGCAAATATTGTCTCCCATTCTGAGGGCTGTCTGCTTACTATACTTACTATGTTCTTGGCTGTGCAGAAGCATTTTAGTTTGATCAGGTCCCAGTAATGTATTTTTGATACTGCTTCAATTGCCTGGAGAGTCCTCCTCATAAAATATTCACCCAGACTGATTTCTTCAAGAGTTTTCCCTGCGCTTTCTTCAAGTATTTTTAGTTTCATGTCTTAAGTTTAAATTTTTAATCCAGTGACAGTCTATTGTAGTTAATGGTGAAAGGTGTGGGTCTAGTTTCATTCTTTTACATTTCACCACTCAGGTCACCCAGAACCGTTTGTTAAATAGGGAATCTTTTCCCCACTGAATGTTTTTAATTGGCTTGTCAAAGATCAAATAACGGTAAGTAGCTGGATTCATCTCTTGGTTCTCTATTCTGTTCCAGACATCTACTTCTCTGTTTTTGTGCCAGTACCAT
>CAUYPK010066561.1:0-27872 GCA_963574355.1 Loris lydekkerianus | reverse complement strand
CTCCATTCTGTTACTGAGGGATTCTACTGTGTTTCTCAGATCTTTGAGGGATGCAACTTCTTGTCTCAATGATTCAAAATCTTTGGTCATTTGCTCCTTGAATCCGTTGAATTCTTGAGATAACCTTTGGAATTCTAATTCGATCTTATTTGCTATCCAGATCCTGAATTCAATTTCTGACATCTCAGCTATTTGTTTGCACATGGTATCTTGTGCTGTTTCTGCTCCATTGATCCTTGGGGGAGTTGATCTACTCTGATTGTTCATATTGCCAGAGTTTTTCTGTTGATTTCGCCTCATGATTGCTTTTTACCGTTGCCTCTGGCTGTCCTCAGAGTTGGGGAAGTGTCTCTTTAAGATTAGACCCCAGCAGGATCACTCTATTGTTGCTGGATCTTTGTAGGGAGTGACCCTGTGTAGTTCCTCTGGGGCTGCTCTAGTTAGGGAGTTCTGGTTGTAGAAGCAACTCCAGTGTGCGACACACCCGGATTCAGCAACAGGGCTGGGGGTGTTGCGCACGGTTCTCTGTGCCTGGCGCCCAGTGACTTTGGCACAGAGAACCCAAGGCTGTAGCAGTCTCTGGCCAGGAGAAGGGCTCTGCGCAGAGGCAGGGAGGGCTCCAGAGGGCATGCAGCTACCAGAGTCCCTGGTCAGATGGATGAGCTAGTGTGGAGGCTGGGAAGACACAGGAGGTGGGACGAAGGGTTGTGTGTCTCCCGCAGTTCCTGGTCAGGGAATGTGGAGCCCTGGTGGGTGCGGGTCACCGGTCAGGGTTCGCTGCACACCTCTTATGGAGGTCTGGGCGGCGCCAAGCCCAGGAGTTTGAGGTTGCTGTGAGCTGTGACGTCAGGGCACTCTACCCAAGGCAACAGCCCAAGGCTCCAGTGTGCCAAAACCGTCTCACTCTGCTCCTAAGGATTAGGGCTATGAGGCAGTTCAGTCCCCACCTTTAATCTGCTCAGTCACTAGGTTACTTTGTCATGCCTGTTCCTTGCTCTGGGACCCAGAGGGCGGAGCTTGCTGGAGCAGTTTTTTCACACAATGGCTTTCACTGAGCCCAGCTCAGTGGCTCCTTTTGGGGCCCCAGACAATGCCTAAAGTTCTCCACACTTTTGCTCAAGCTCTCCCCGAGGCAGCTCAACTGAGCGCCAAGTCCAAGAACGCCAAAAAAGTTCACAGGTAAGGGCTTTCGAGTTTGCAGTCTCACTGCTGCTTGTACTCACGGTTGCTGGCGTGATTAGGTCAATCGAACACACGCAGCCACTTGCCCGTTTTCCACTGTTTTTGTCCTCCTCCTGGGGTCCAGAAGTCCCTTACTGGCTCCTTGTATCCTTCAGGGATGATCATAGGCAGATCCCACCGGCCAGAGATGTCTGGAGTCTTGTCTCCCCAGACTCGCCTTAGTTCTAGGTTTTTCTATCAACCCATAATCAAAGCCTAGAAGACATTTTTATAGTTTAAGAAGAGAGTGTAAATATTATAAACCCACAAATACAAATGTGATGGGGGAAAGGCAGGAAGAGCATTAACCATCCAAATCTATGGATCAAAAGTTATTTACAAAGTATTTCATTCAGGTTGATGAACAGAAGAACTCAATGGAAGAATTAAAAAGTGCAAGTCAGAGTCTGAAGATGGAGGTAGGAAAGACTTCACTTTTCATTTCTGAATGTTCCTCCTTTTATATCTTTCTGAACACTTTAACTGTGATTGTTCCTTTTTTTGCAGTTTTTGGCCGGGGCTGGGTTTGAACCCGCCACCTCCAGCATATGGGGCTGGCACCCTACTCCTTTGAGCCACAGGGGCTGCCCTGATTGTTACTTTTATAAGGAAAACAAAATCATATCTTTCCTTCCAGATGGGTTATTAATACCCTGTCTTCCATAAACCTTCTCTCCATCCATCTCCCTACTGACAAACTGGTTTAGAGTGACTTTTTTACCTATGTTCCAGGTGTATGTTCAACTGCCAGGTCTTGCTGAACTTCCACAACATGTTGCTCATCCTCTGCTAGTGTCATATCTCACATGATTTCTTCATATAGGACTCTGAAAATGTGGCTTCTAACTTCTCTATCCAACTCTTTAGATTCTAAAAGACAAAGACTACATCTTTTTTTTTTCTTTTTTTTTTGGGGGGGGGGACAGAGTCTCACTTTGTCACCCTTAGTAGAGCACTGTGGTGTCATAGCTCACAGCAACCTCAAACTCTTGGGCTTACGCAATTCTCTTGCCTCAGCCTCCCTGGTAGCTGGGACTACAGGTGCCCGCCATAACACCCAGCTATTTTTAGAGATGAGGTCTCACTCTGGTTCAGGCTGGTCTCGAACATGTGAGCTCAGGCAATCCACCCGCCTCAGCCTCCCAAAGGACTAGAATTACAGGCATGAGCCACCATGCCCGATTTTACATCTTAAGGTGCCTCTCAGTAAGGAGGTACAAAAGGGTACACACATATAAATAAGAATATGTGCCCTTAGAATACTTATTTTCTATCCCAGATCTATTTGGTTACCAAAAAAGCAGCCAAATATTACCTTCAAGGGAATGTGGCAATATTGTTTGTCTTCTCCACTGGACTCTATTTTTCTTGAGGGCAATGCTTGATTTTTATATAATCTCAAGTCATATGAGACCAATAGATGCTAACACACATAAACCAGTCAATACTTGTCTCAGGAATGAATAAATGGATGAATAAGTGGATTCAGCAAGATGGAGGGAAAGTGATGTAGAATTTAAACTCCTCATTCCTGAAGAAATTATCCAGAAGTGTTCTTGCCTTCAAATTCTATTTTTCATTATCCTTTGACATTAAACACTAAGCTATTTTGTCTGTATATGTCATGGATTCAAAACCTATGGTATTTGGTATTTAAAAAATATTTGAGCTAGAGACCTCCACCACACACTCCAAAGTCTTCATTTGGATCTGAATTTCTCTAAAGAAGAAGAATAATTCTATATTTCTTTTCATTTTGTTTTTATTTAAACTAGCCTCGGTTAATTTTACACATAATATTGAGAGCAGCCAGGATGGCATGTGTTCTCTCTCTCTCTCTCTCTCTCTCACACACACACACACACACACACACACACGTATATACAACATCCATCACTCAGTCTCTTGCATCTCATTAAAAGCCCTGAGGATCCATGAGGCTTCTTGAAAGATTTCCTTTGTATAACACATCTTTGAGGTTTTCTCTGAGACAACCTCAAATCCTTGAAACACAGGCTGGTAACTACTACCTGTGTTGAATGTATCCCTGTCTGCATTTTAAAGACCTCTGATGCTCCATGAAAGAGTATCCCAAATTGCCTTTGAAGCGAGGGCAATCCCCCAATGACTGGGAGGCAATAATAGGATATGACAATGAAAATATACCACCAGCTTCTACCATATTATCCCAAATATATTTCCTCTACCAGGCCCAGAGCTCATCCTGTATCTGCCAGACATCTCCCTTTCACAACCTCAGCAAAAGAGCTGCTAGGATGGTCACTGACTGTCATCACTGATCAAATATTTATTCTGGGTCAAGGACTGTATTACATATATAAGGACATAAGACAGTTCCCACACATAGTAAATGTCACCCAAGACCAGAGATGACCCCACTGATGAGTTTATGGATGAAACAGCAGAATGCAGTATTACCATCAGCAGGCTGCTGGCCCTATGGTGGTTCTGTCTACTCAGATGTGCTTGACACTGGAAAAATCAGGTGTCTGGTATCCAGTGTATGTTCATGACCTGAGCTGAAGGACTGGGTTGAGGGTAAGGAGGAAGGGTGGTGGTAGCTGGCATGCTGCCAACGTGAATTTGAAAAAAAGATGACTCACTTTCAGCTCTTCTCCATGCAGGTTCAAGCAATGAAGTCCAATTTATGCATAGTCCCTGCACAATAAGGAATTGGGTATGGTTTAGGGGTTCCTCCTCTAGTTAACTTGCTCCCAGGGCTCCTCCTCTGCATATAAAATACCACACCTGCAGATCCCCAGGATGCTTCAAATAGTCACATGGACCAGCAGAGAGAACCCTCCAAGCCCCACGACCTCCATGCTTCCTCTGCCTTCTCTCTACTCCCCCTAATTCCCTATTTCCTGTTCCACCACAGAGCCCACCATTTTTGGCTATGCTAGATAGAGGGAGGAGAACATTGAAGTCCTGGCAGAGGAAAGGTTAGGGAAGAGAAAAACCTCAGAGGTCTCCTCTGGTTGGACCTTTACATTGAATACATTTTTTTAAATGAATTATTTTTAAATAATGAATTATTAAGCCAGATGAATTATTCTGTATAGGTTTGTCTTTTTTACAACTGCCCTGGCAGTTTCTAGCTTAGAACTGTTCTGCTCCTCAAGAGAAACAGAACAAATAGATGGTAGATAAAGTGTATAGAGAAAGAGAGAGAGAGAGAGGATTTATTAAGGGAACTGGTACATGTGATCATGGAGGCTGAGAAGTGCCATGACAGGCCATCCACAATTTGCAAGCTAGAGAACAAGGGCAGTTGGTATCACAGCTCAGTCCAAGTCTGCAGGCCTGAGAACCAAGGGATAGAGGTGTGGAACTCTGGTATAAGTCCTGAAATCCAGAGGCCAGAGAACCTGCAGTTCTTATGTCCCCTGAGGGTAAGAGAATATGAACATCCCAGTTCCAGGAGAGTGAATTTGCCTTTGCTCTGCCTTTTTGTTCTATCTGTGCATCAGCCAATTGATCTTGCCCACTTGCACTGACTAGGGGTACATCTTCTCTACTCAGCCACTGATGCAAATGCCGATGTCTCTGGAAACACCATCAGAGACATACCTAGAAATAATGCTTTACCAGCTATCTTGGTATTCCTTAATCTAGTCAAGTTGACATGTAAAATTAGCCATCACACTTTTACTAACATGACCTTAGGGAAAATCAGGGACATGCTGGTTACAGAAATCCCACTATACACATGTAAGCCCTCTATTGTTGTAGTAGTGTGCTTTATGTTTACTATCTCAATGAATCCCAAAACAACTGCATTGTCACCTATTTCACAGATGAAGAAATAACGCTCAAAGAGTATAATGGATCATTTTATCGTCAATTATGTTAACATAATCTCCTTCCCTATAGGAAAGTTGGAGGTGACCAAAAGAGGAAGTCATGCAGTGCTTTTGGGGAGGAGGGGCCAGGCGGAAGATGTGTAATGAAGCAGGAGCCATTGCCCTCTGAAGGATATCAGGGCCAGATACAGTGGACAGAAACCGAGATGCCTGGCAGTTTCTTGCTTATTCTTCCTTTCCTCCTTCCTACATTCAGCTCTTCTCCTAAAACACTGACCTACTTGGCTAACAGTGGTCCTGCCCACACCAGACTTTGCAGATATTCTAGTTACCTGTAAACCTCTCTGTGGTTACCCTTTGCTGTCCTACTTTGGCAGCTGGCTATGCCTGGCCTTCCCATTTCCCAGGGATTTCGAAAGGTCAATTAATGATATCTCAGATCCTACAACTTGCCTTCTGGACCTCAGTCTAATTCTTATGATATATCACTTATTTCAAATATATCTAATTCTACTTCCCAGACTAAAATCCAGCCAGTGAAAAGAAATGAAATAATACCCAAAGGCCATAAATCTCTGAAGTAGCAGAGCCAGAAACCAAGTAGATATAAACTCAGCAGCCAGTACTGATACTTGGACCCAAAGTGGTGAAGGCCTTTGAGCTCTGGGGATTAGGCCTAAGGAACCCCTAGAGCTCTAGGCACAATGCCCAAATTCACGACAAACTTCACTTGGGCACTGAAGCATCCCATCTAATGGTGGCATCTAGTGTCCAAATCCAGTGGGTGATATCTTGTAGACAAGCATTATGTCCATTAGAAGACCCCACCAATGTCTAGGTAACAAGATGCATCCTTCATCTCCTTTCCAGGAACAGGGACAGATGAGCTGTCAGCATCCAGCCAGGCAGGGCCATCATCTCCACTTGGAACTGGGGCATGAGGTGTAACAACTTGACTTCAGGAAGAGGAAGCAGCTGAACAACAGGTTTGGGCCCCACTGGGATGGGATGTGGCCATCAGGGACTGTCTGCCCTGTTAAAGTTGGGCATGGCAACCAACACACTTTGGAAGGAAGCCTACATGACACCTTCTTGGAAGGATGGGCCTTGGTTCTATTACCCTTGGACTCTCCAGAAAGAGCCTACTGACCAGCATGGCACCATCATCAAGAGGTCAGACCTCAGAGACAACCAGAACAGGAGGAAAATAGGACGCTCAATACTCACAGTGCCAAAACCCCCTGTGCAGGGGTCGTCCAGGGCTCAGGAATTGTTGAGGAGGCATTTTGTGCTTGACATCAGGCCTAAGGTGAAAACAAAACAAGTTTCTACTGAAATTCTAAGCCATCTGCTCACTGTCAAGAGCTGGTGGAGGCTCCATCATGGGTAGCCACAGTCCCCCCATAGAAGTTGTGTCTGCCCAACCTGTGGACCAATGACTGCTCCTTATAGGTACCTTACAGGTAGTCCACAGTTGGACTCTGTTATACAATAGGGCCTCCATAGTTAATCACCTTCCTATACTGACCAACTCTTTAAGTTGACCTGATTTTCGTAGACTGGACAGGTACCATATGTACATATCATTATAGTAGGCCTGGTTCCTTATGTTGATCACCTCTGTATGTTGACCAGTTTGTTACAGTCCCTTGTATGGTCAACTTATAGAGGTTCTACTATATTTGGAATTGTGTGCCCCCCCCCTGAAAAAATACATCGAAGTTCTAACTACCAGTACTTATTTGGAAATAGAGTTTTTATAGAAATAACCAAGTTAAAATGAGATGATCAGTGATTATATATGACTGGTAACCTTATTCAATGGGGAAGTTTGGATACACAGAGATCCACACACATTGAGAGGAGGTGATAAGAAATACACAGGGAGAACTTGGCCATGTGACTAGAGTGATGGTTCTATAAGCCAAGGGACCCTGAGAATTGTTGGCAATCACCAGACTCCAGTAAAACGCAAGGAAGGATTCTCTCCTAGTGCCATAGAGAGACCCTGCCTTCACCTCAACTTCAGACTTTTAGCCCTCAGGACCCTGAGAAAATACATGTCAGGTTTAAGCTGCTCAGTTTGGGGTCTTTTGTAATGGCAGTCCATGGACACTCATATTGATCCTTGACCCTGGAAAGTGGCCTTGACTCTTGACCAGAACTGCCTGGATTCTAGAATCCTAGTCATGAGGATGGGGAAGCAGAAAAAAAAGAACCAGGAAAGAGAGCAGGAAGAAAAGAGAAACATACAAAATCCAAGACCTAGAGAAAGCCAATCTCAATTGGTATTTGAATCTTTTGTTTGGTTTCTTCTTCAGAGTAACTGAATTTTATCTTGAACTCTGAGAACACTTAGCTGTCTCTACAATAAATTTTCTTTAGGTTTTAAACTAGCGCAAGTGTATTCCTAATATTTGCAACCAAAGAGACCTAAAAAATGCAACAACAAAATACCCATTGTGACTCAGCACCGTAGGTGTGTAGGTGTTACCTCCAAGACATGGCGAACAGAGTGTGGGCACCACAGATGCACAGAAGTCAGGGCTCCCTCATTGTGACAGCAGAGGGAGGCTTTCCATAGATGTGGCCACTGTCCTGGACTTTGCAGGGTGTCCAGAAATTGTCCAACATTCCAGGCTACAGTGACCACATTTTAGATTCTTGTGTTTCTGAGCTGCCTGACATTTTTATCATGGTTGAACCAAAAAATAATCAGTCTGGAAACTCCACCACTGCCCTGTTGCCACGTTAAATTGAACCAGGCATTTAGAGACAGAGCTGTCCTGCATCCTTCTGTTCTCAAAAGGAAGTCTCGAGTTCTCTGCCAATTGATATCACATCTATTGATCCCAAAGTAAATTGACTCCTCTGCCTGTGAATCACAAATCAGACATGGACACTGAGAAATGTTGCCTCCTAGTTACAAGAGCAGCATTCAAGCTGCATAAATATTTGCTTTGTTCCTCCATACTCCACCAATTAAGCTAAAGTATAGAGTAAAATTGCATTGCAGCAGGTTAAATGAAATGCTATGGTTAGTGGACACCATAAGGGGTACATGGAAATGGGAGACAGACAATATGTCCTTCCCTCACCTTCCAGGATAGGATAATGCAGGATGTCTCCTTTAAGTCAACATATATTGTGACCTAATTGATTCCTGATGTAAGCCGCCCACAAAAAAGCATCCTTACCTCAGTCTGGCCCAGAATCCCATCGATCCACTGTGCTCTGCTCTTGAGTTATTTCTCTTACACATTTCTTGTGTTTACCATTATTTTTTCTCTACTTATCTGTTTGTTTGTTTGTTTTTCCCTTTTGCTTGCGCTTAGTTAGGGGTCTAGTGGGAGAGCAGCTTCTTGCCAGAAAAGAGGGAAAGGAAAACAATGAAAGCATTCTCCATCTGCTGGGGGAAAAAAAGATGAAAAAAAAAAAAAAAGTCATGTGGTTTAATTTTATTCTGGGGTCAGTCTTCATGCAGACAAGTCTTCCTGGCTTCTGGCCAGTGAGCCCTGGGTCCTGGCTGTGCTGAGCCTCACATAATAGAGAGATTAAGCACCCAGCCAGGGACAGAGCAGCTCTGGCAGTCTGGCAGCTCTCATTAGTGTCAAACTGCAGGAAAATGACCCGGTCCACCATGCACACAACCAGGCAACCGGGGATCTCAACAAATCCCACCCAGAGAGAAAAGGAGGAGGCGTGGTTCTGGAAGTCACTGCTCCCCACAATGGGGGGCATCTCTATTGCACTGGCTCAGTGTGCTGCTTGTGGTCAGGTGGTCTCTAGTGGTTCATTGGCATCTGCACAGATGTGAAGAAGGTACACAGTAGGATTTGGAAAAGCTTGGGGTCTGGAACCAGCCTTGCAGACAGCGTTCCTGTGAGAATACACAAGCCAGGCAGAACACACCGTATCACACTTAAGTTAGGTTGGAAGGCCCTTCAAATGAAGCAGGTGAGGAAGGTGAGAAGGGATTCCCGGAAAACTTAACAGCACAAGAAAGGAGGCAGGTGTGAAAACAAGATGAGGTGCTGGGAAAAAGCAAGAATATTAGAGATTATTGCCTGACCCCATGAGCCTGAATTAGATTGGACTGGGAGAGAGTGGAGCCGACCTTGTAATACCTTACTGCTAGTTATTTAATTGTCTTTGACGATGGATTTGGTTTAATTCAGATCTTGTGGGAGGTGGGCATAGAGCAATGACCAAGAAGGCATGGCCCTTACCCACGAAAGTACCTATCTAGTGAGGGAGACCTGGTGCTCATCCAAAGATCCCTGGTGGCAGGTGATGTCATATGGCACATGGATGATGAGGACATTGCTCCAGAGATTCAGAGCAGACAGAGAGCCCCTAAAGACTGGGGTGCTCACTGACTGTGAAAGGGCTCCCTCCCAGGAAGGAGAGTGACAGTCAGAGGAAAGACACAGAGCTGGGAAGGAGAGCACCCAGGGACCAGTGATAAGACAAGTCAGGCCTCATATGCCAATGTATGACCCTGGAGAGATTAAAATGGT
Organism: Loris lydekkerianus; assembly: GCA_963574355.1. NCBI lineage: Eukaryota > Metazoa > Chordata > Mammalia > Primates > Lorisidae > Loris > Loris lydekkerianus. Next base: position 18,307 of record CAUYPK010066561.1, on the reverse strand, counting down.
GTAAGGGAAAGGTCCCCAGTCAGAGCAGTGTGATACTGGCTCCATCCCTAACCCTTGTGGGGGTTTCAGAGGCTTCAGGCAGCAGACAAATCATCCTGGGAAGCCCTCCCACTTGTGCGGTGAAGAGATGACAGTGAGGGCCTCCCAGGATTTGGAGAGCTCAGTTAATAAAATTAAGACATACTAGATGAGATTGGATACATATCAAATCACTTCAAGAGACATGCTCAGGCAGAAGGCAGGAAAGGATGCCTTATCTGAAGCTCAATCAATGGCATTAGCAATACCCTGAGAAGGAATGTGTCAATGAGAGGTGGTGAGTAGCATGGAACCAGGATGATTTTGCTCACAAACCTGTCCACTGGGAGGAATTCTCAGAGCAAAAGACGTAATTAATATGATGAAATGGTTTCAGGGATGATATTTTCAAAAGTAGAGCCAGACACATTAAACTGCCATGCCCTGACACAGAGATGGTCTCACAGCGTCCTCCAAGGCTTCCTATTTGAGTCAGTTAAGAATTTCTTATTCCTTATAACAGAAAACCCAGCCCAAACAGGCTGAAGCAGAAAAAGAGGATTTCTTGCCTAAATGAATGAGGTGTACAGTACAGGACAGGGCTGGTCTCAGGCATGGCCAGACTTGAGGGCACACATTTTTATTAGGACTTGACCTAGTAGGGGCCATGTGCTGTTCTAGGAACTGGGGATATAAATGGAGTTCAAAGAAGCACAAGCCCAATCCCAGCAGAGCTTTATTCTTACTTGTCACCTTTTCCATTAGCCCATGCAGACATCTCTAATCAATCCCTGCACTCTCAATATACTGAGCTCAACCAGGCCTTCAGAGCTATCTTTACACTGTGCTCTTGAAAAGTATGAACTATTGTTTAAAATTGGTTCATGAGATAAACCTGCCTGCCATTCTTCCCCTACAGCCTAACAATGACAAGTACAGCCAACACCTTGGGTCACTATGTGTTCCAGGGTCATTAATTGCACCAATTCATTTAATCCTCAGAATTAATGAGGTAGGGACTCTGTCAATAAACCCATTTTATAGATGAGGAGACAAAGGCACAGAGAGATAAAGTAACTGTCCAAGGTTACAACAACTAGCAGATTTCTGAACCTGGATTTGAAGCCAGGATGACTGACTACCCTGAAGGTTGTTGCCTGGGGAAGTCAGCCAAGGCCCTGCTGAATCTCCATCCCATCGTCAACACAGAACACAGCGAAAGGATTTTAGTGGAAATTACAGCATTTTCTAAAGTGCTTTAGCTTTTTATCCAAACTCAGAGAGATGAGATGAAATGAATTAAATTATAATTGGACAATATGGGTTTTTGACTTGTAATTGTTGTAATTAATTTACCATCAATATAATGCAAGGAGTTAAAAATAATGGATTGGAAATGGTTGGAAACCCATTGAAAATGTAATATGTACAAGGGAAGTACTCATCTTACATATAAAGTACTTAACCAAATATGACATACTCTAATAAATCTCTCTCTTATTCATTACGGGCTGCATATGTTACAGTTCGCAGCAAGCTTATCAGTCGAGCATAAGAGCTGGTACGATTGCTCTGTAAGTCTCTCTCAAAATCCTTTTGGCATCAGAATACACTTCACAACAGCTCATTCTTTTAAATCCTCCACTTCTTGTGCTTGGAAGTACACCCTCGTGAGAGTGCCGAGGGCCAGATGCAGCACCATGAGGCTCTGGGATGACCATCTCTGGTGCCAGAGCAGGACACCAGCAAGGAGAGGGCACTGTCCTGGCATCAGGCCAAGATGGGTTCAAATTCCAGCTTGGCCACCTATAGCTAGGTGACTTTTAATCTCTTTAAACCTTGGTTTCCTAATGTTCAAAACCTGGATAACAATATTCCCTTCGCAAAGAACAGCTGTGAGAATTTAGGGTTCATTACAGGTGAAGCACTGGCACAATGCTTGGCATGTAAAAAGCACTGTTATCCATTTAAAATGTTTTCTTAATATTATAATCTACATAAATACACCCTAGAAGAAAATGCAAAATCATTGTGCAATTTCAGAACTAAAGCCACCTTCCTTTCCTCCCTGGAGGCCAACATATAAATAGAATCAGTCACATGGACCTCCTACAATGGTTGTTAGAATTGCTATTTTCATTGAATATTCATTGTGCCCTTCCAGACACCAGGAACTGGGCTGGTGACCCATACAAAGCAACAAATAAGATGAGCCTCTTGTCTTTAAAGAGTTCACAGTCTAACAAGGCACAGAAAGCTAACAGCAAGGTGCAAGAGCTGCAGCAAGATGAATTTGCACGGTAGCATCTGCTGGGAGCTGCTTCCTCCACTGAAGGCCATCTCCTCAGTGACACTCTGCCCCCAATATCCCAATCCAGAAGGGTCCTAGGAGAAAACTAGGGGGTGGTGCAGAAAGCAGGGAAAACAAGACAGAGCTTCTGAGCAACCATGGAGCATCCTGGAACCCTCAGGGGCTGGATAGACCAGACTCTGGGAAAAATTGAAATTAACATTTGGTGAGGAAGTGAAAGTCAGAGCTGAAAGGGAAAGCCATTCCCGAATGCCAGGCACTCCAAACACAAAGCTGATGGCAGCCAGACTAGCTTCAGGCCCCACCTGCAGAGGATGCTGCTCAAATACTGCCAAACTGAGGCCACAGCAAGAGGCACTCTGCTGCCAATGGCCGGAAATAAATCCACATCCCCCAGGTGGGAATTGCAGAAGGGGAAGCCTGGTTCTGTGCTGTTCCTAAAGGAAAGAAGAAGGAAGGGAGAGGAGGGAAGGGGAGGAGAGGGGGAAGGAAGGGAGGAAGGGAGGAAGGGAGGGAGGGAGGAAGGAAGGAAGGAAGGAAGGAAGGAAGGAAGGAAGGAAGGAAGGAAGGAAGGAAGGCAGGCAGGCAGGCAGGCAGGCAGGCAGGCAGGCAGGCAGGCAGGCAGAGTGCTATTTCTAGAACCAGTGAGGACCACACACCAAAGGAGCTGCTCAGATAAGGGCTACCAGAGGTGGCAGCAGCTGCTTTTTATTTCAGTTTTACCAACAGTCAAGGAGACACTGCTTTGCTCTGAACAAATTCACATTAAGATGAGAGAGATGTCTAGACTCATTTAATCCAGAAAATCCCTCTTTCAGAAAGGAAATCACTCTCTACTTGGTAGGGATACCAAGAGGCAGTTGTAAAGCGATATAAAAAGCATGGATTTGGGCATCGGACAGACTTACGCTCAAAATCCAAGTCTGACACTTGCCAGATACCTTTGTTCTGGGCAAGTCAGAATTGCCCATTGTCCTGGGCAATCTGGAGGAGTCAGATGTTCTTACTCCAAATGGGGATAATCATATCAACCTCATGTGACTATTGTCAGGGTTACAAGTTCATACACCATTCACTGAGACCCCTTCAGGGGCCAGGAGCTGTCCTGGAGACACACACACAGAACAATGAGTAAGACGAGGTCTTTGCCTTCAAAGAGTTCATGGTCTGGCATGAGACTGACAGCTAGGAGCCACAGCCTGCCCTGGGGCATGCCTACCTGAGCAGTGTAGAATCAAAAACACAGGGCTAAGTCAACAGTGCCTGAGGGAAGGGAAGAGTTCACCTGGGGAAATATGTTGAGCTGTTGTAAAGGATGAGTTAGGCCTTTCTGGTAGACAAGATGTCACCAGCATTCCAGGCAGAGGGACTTGCCAGGACAAAGGCACATGCATGGAACTGGAAGGTGGAATGGCACACAGTGGGAAGGGGACCGTGGAGGTGAAGGGACAGTTGGAGGCCCCACTGAGGAGGGTCTCACATAGTGAACTAAGGTGTTTGTGCTTTCCTATGCCAAGGTGATGCTTTACTTACAAAAAGGCTTTGAAGGAGCCAAATCTGAACTTCATCAAAAAGCCTTTGAAAAGCTGAACTTAAAGGAATAACATGATTAATCATGGGATTTGCTAAAGTAGCTGACGTTAGTAGGTATTCAACAGATCTTGGTTTCCTTTTAGGCTCTGAGATTGGAGTCATTCCATTTTCTGGATATTCCTTTCTTCCAAGTACATATGCACACAGCGCTTTAATGCCTCCATGTCATCTGTAGGAGTCAGGGGTAGAGAGAGGGGTTATGTCAAAGATGACCATCAAGTTTCAGCTTGAATGGAGCCACCAGCCTGACAGGGGAGGGATGAGCGAAGGAGACTCAAGCAAAACTCTGCAAAGAAACCTCTCGGTGCTGTGGCTTCCATAAGACAGAAGCACATGACTCTGTACCCATCTGAGAAGGTTCTGTGTCATGAAGTCCAGGACGGACCCAAGCCCTATCTGCACTCTTGGGCTCCACGCTGGTACTTGTCCACCTTGGCATTTGAGCCACAGGTCAGGGAAACAGAGGATATTCATGCCAATCGCTTTATGGAAGAGGTAACTCCATCCCATCTGATTCCTTTGCACTTAGTTACACAACCACACATACACTGAGTTTGAGGTGCCACCAGTTTGTTTGAGAGACAACAAAAAATGCAGGACTTAAGTTCAATAACTTGGAGGATTTGGAGGTGATTCTCTTGAACTTTTTGAGCTGGAATCCCTTGTCTTCTCCCAAAATGCTATGTTGGCTGACGGGGTCTTTAGACCATAGTGTCAAATAATAAGGCAGCTGCAGGTTTCAGCCTCAGGCCAGCTGCTTAGTAGTGGCAAGACTTTGGACAAGTTACTCACTTAAGCTCTCTGAGACTATTTCCCTCTGTGTAACAAAGAGGTAGTGATGACCATGGAAATATAAATAAAATATGCGATGAATCCTGTCTTCCCTTCCTTGTAAACGATGGGAATTGAAATGGAGTTTCTGAATAAAACAAAGCTTATTCAAAAGGTTTGAGGGGTGTGCAAAGTGGGCCCTGGAGACTTTCCATCAAGGGGATCATCTCTGAAGCTAGAAGCTACAGAATGCCAAAATCATGAGTGGACAGAAGTCACAGATGCTAAGAAGACACTACCAACACCATTGAGTGCCAGCCCAGTGCTGGGCTCAGCTCAGGACACACATGGCCTGCAGGGAAACAGCTGGCTTTGGAGGTGGGAGGTGGAGGGAAGTTTGGGATTTAATTCCAGCTCAGCCACTCAGTGGTTGAGTGGCCTTGGAAAAGTCACTGGATCACTTCAATTTGTTTATTAAGAAACTATTACCTAGCTGGGATATCAGAGAGGTGGTTGAAAAGGTAAGTAAGGTGCCTAAGTCAGAGCTAGTACCTAGTAGGTACTCAGCTTATACTACCAATTGTGCTATCACCATGGTTATTTCCATCATTTTTGTCACGTAATCCTCATCCTCAAGATGCTCACAGTCTGCAGGGAAAACAGATAAATAAACCAGTGTTTAGGGCCGTAGGGTTAGAAGCATGCCAGATATTTCAGCAGCCTTGAGAGGTTCAGAAATGAGGGTGTCTTCTTCTTGGAATAAAGCAGAGCTCACACTAAAAGCCAGTTCTGCTAAAAACCCTTCTGCTGCCCAATGCAGCACCGAGGTGCAGCCAAGCCCTTCCAGCCTCCTAATTTAGTGCGTACAAGTCTCCACACACACAGGAGACGTGCAAACACAGGCCGCCTCCCGAGTTGTGGTACATGATGGTCCCCTTCTGGGTGCACAAGCTGTCCCGGTTGCTGATGCCAGCATTGCCGTGGCAATGGGAATGTGTCTGGTTCCTCCTCCTCCCCCCTCACTACGCCTGGCAAAAAGTTAACTGTGCTTTATTTCACTTTGAGTCCATATGCCGCCTCAATTTCTGATCAGAGATGCTACAAATTACAGTCTGTCTCCACAGAACATGAAAGTAGGCTCATTTCACTTTCTGTGTCAACACATTAGTTTCAATTGTTTGAGAGAATGTGCTAGATTGTGTTCTCTTCGTTGGAAGATAATTTCTTTTCTCCACTCTCTGATGACAGAATTCCTGGGTAACATGTTCCCCCATCATCAGCTCCATTCCCCAAGCCCGCCCCCCACGTGCCCCTGCATGATTTAATCTGCCTGGGGCAGGCAGGTTGTTGTACAATCAAGGTTTGCAATCTAACAATCAGGAGAGAGATTAATTAAGGGAAAAAGGATTTTCCCTCTCCTTTTCTTATGGGTTCAAAGCCTTCTTTAATAAGAGGGAGCAATGGAAATCAAAATAAAAGAGTAGGAACGAGGTCCTTGCAGCCCCCTCCCACACCCAGGTCTGGGCTAACCAGCCCCAACACATGTGAGTCTTTGATGGCTTTTCCATGTAGACCCCATCAGATGCCCTCTGAGAAATCAATCATGTGCCCCAGCAGGGATGAGAGGGATGGAAAGAAGTTTAATAGGATTTTTATAAATTTCATCAATACTAACACAAAACAGAAGCAGGGCAGCTTTATTGATTTAAACATTAAAATAACATGGGCATTTCTTTGCATTTTCCCAGAGGTGATAATGTTTCTTATTTTTAATCTAGATTGAAATCTCAGAGACTTTGTGCAGGCCCCTTGTGGTGATTACCAAAGATTAGTAATAACATGTCTAATTAGTGTAGAAAGACGTCGGAATCAATGCCAGTGCGCACAGCTGCACTGACTAACAGCTCTCAGAGGAGGTCCGGGACCTCTCCAGAGAAAGGTTGCGCTGGCCACCAGCTCAGCCCAAGCCCCAGGGAACGGCTTACACCTGTCCCCGGAAGTTAAGGGATTTGCAGAGGTTTTTTGAGTTCTCGGATAGCCTTTCTTTGAGCTTCTTATGTCTTTGTTGGAAATGATAAAAAAAAAAAAAAAGAGAGAGAGAGAGAGAGAGAACAGGATTCATAAGCGGGAAATGAGCTGATGGAGCAAGTGCCCTGACCCTCTGTCCCACCCTTCTGTCCAGTGCAAAGGTATTTACCAAGCACCCCAGGGAACAAATACAAGCCCAGGCCCTGGGGGGCAGGAGGGAAGACCCAGCCTCTGGCTCCCAGAGACTCTGATCTGATGGAATCATGTTGATGAGGGACTCTTAGAGCCCACTCACCAAAGGAAATGCCCAGTGATTTGTTTGGCGCTGTCTGGGTGGGAAGGGAGGGTCCCCTTTGAGAGCTCCATGCCATTCAAGACAGCCAAGCCTCCACCCACTTTCAAGGACCCTTACTGGTGGCCAATACTAACCCTTTCCCTCTCCCCTCCCACTCTCACATCCTCCCTTCCTCTCTCTCTCTCCTCCCCAAGACCCAGTGTGACTCAGCCCAGACAACAGAAAACAGCCCTGCAAATTCTCTCTGAAGAATCTTCCTCCCACATCCAAGAAGGCATTTTCTTAGGGCCTCTGCTTCTACTTCATCATATGGGGAAGGAGTAAAGAGCCCTGGGGTTCAGAGAGCAAGGGACAAAACAAAGGAAAGCTCCAAAGACATTCCCATATACAGTTATAGATCACAGGCTACATGTAAGTATAGATCACTGTACAGGTGATTTTGGAAAAGAACACAGGGTCTTAAGAGGTGCAATGAAGTGTGTTAGAAATGCAGGCAAAGGAAGGGTTAGTTCTGTCCAGGGGCATGATGCAGAGAAGAGGTGAGCTTGGAGCTGGCTGTGGGAAGATGTAAAAGTGGAAACATAGGGGGAGTGAGAGGCAGAGCCCTGCACAGGTGCAGAAGCATAACTGAGCTGGGGTGGGGAGTGAGGGATGGGGGACTGGAGCAGTGACAACCTCTCCTCCCACCCCCACGCCACCTCCATCTCCCTTAGGCCCACAGCTCCTCCACTGCTCCTCCTACCAGGACCACTGTAGACGGGCACTCAAACCCAATGGCCCATGTCCAGTCTTTCACTGGTTGGATCTTGCTGCTGCATTTGACCCTCTGGCTCATTTGACTCCAGGGGTCCTCAAACTTTAAACAGGGGGCCAGTTCACTGTACCTCAGACCATTGGAGGGCCGGACTATAGTTTAAAAAAAAAACCTATGAACAAATTCCTATGCACACTACTCATATATTATTTTGAAGTAAAAAAAAAAAAAAAACAGGAACAAATACAATTACACTGCCTCATGTGGCCCATGGGCTTGCAGTTTGAGGACCCATCTAGTCCACTGGCTCCTAGAAACATGTTCTTTCTTATTTCTGTCATCCACAGCCTCTTGCTTTTCCTTACTCTTACCTGCTTTTATGGGTTTCTCTTTCTCTTCTCTATTACTAATCCCTGGCACCATCCAGTGTTCAGTGTTACCTCTATCATTGTTCTAGAAAGTCCCAAATCACCTTCTCCAGCCCATTTCCACACCCACATGTCTTATCCCCTGTCTGGCACTTCATCTGGGATGTCCTCCACACAGGAATCATCCATTCCAAATGTCCAAACCCAAACTGTCCTCTCCTAGAATGGCAGCCCCATCCCTCCAGAGCCCTGTTTGTTCCCATAAGTCAGCCCCTCCCACAGCCATGATTCACAACCTCTTCGCTCTTGACCCAAACCACAGGGAGCCTCCGACTGTCTTGGCTGCCCATCCTTGTGACCCCTCCTGGGTGGCCCCCAGGCTGCTGCAGAGCTAGCCCTCAACACAAATGAGATTGCGTTTTTTCTGGTCAACATTATTCTAGGCCTTTCACTGGCTTCACGATGAAGTGAAAGCTCCTCAGTTTTGCACACAAGGCTCTGAGGGACCCACCTGTTGCCAGATTCTGCAGCCTCAGCAACTGTCGCCCACACATCGTCACTCCAGCCAGACGCACCCCCTGCTTGCATTGCCACTAATATATTAAACTGTTCCATTAATTCATTACTTTTTTAACTGAGATTCAACCATGCCCCAGGCACTGAGACTACAGTTGACATTGCAGATGAAGTGCTTGCCCCCTCGGCGCTCACAGATCTGTATGGAGAAACAGAAGGACAAAATGGGAAATAAAATACAAGATCAGACACCTTAGGGCTGCAGTTGAGGAGACAGTTGTAGAAACACCTGGGGGCCAGACTTGGGGCTGCATATTTGCTGCCCATCTGACAGACATGTCCTTCTTCCCCTCAGGCAGCCTCAGTACTTTGTGTCTTCCAGGACTCAACTCACACCTGCTTCCACAGTCTGAGGCGTCGCCCACTGCATCCTCATGCACAGAGCTTTATCTCTCTTGATTCAATTTGTGGCCTCTGCCTTTAGATCTCCAGCCAAGCACTGTGCCTTTCTTTTTCATTAATCCCTAGAACAGAACCCAGCACAGAGCAGACGTGATAAATATTTGTTGGGAAAAAATGAATAAATGAAGTGCTGCAGAGCTCAATATTTTTCTCTTGTCGATTGAGAGAGGGGCCATAAAATCTTACTGGAGTTGCTACCCTCTCCCAGAAAGGCAGATGTAGATACCTTGGAGTTCCCTGGGGAGCGTTGCTTTAAGGGCTGCATCCCAACAGTTTCCTCTTAAGGAGGGGAAGGGAGAAAGAGCTTCCTTAATGTGGAGGCTTTGGGAGGTGTGTGATTCAGGGAACAGAGTTTGTGAGCCTGGAGGGGCCACATCAATTCCTCACCAATCTTTCCAAGGCAAGCTGGGCCCTAGGAGGAGGTAATGGGTGTGAACGAAGCTCTGAGAATAACAACTTCAGGGAACCAAGCCTGGAGTGCCTTCAGCCCCATTCTTAGAAATTCCCGGGAGCCTCAGTAAGGCTCCACACACCTGCTGTGCCTGGAAGAGCAGGCAGGACAGAGTGCCAACAGCGGCACCACGTGGCGGCCAGAAGCCACCGCAGGATCTGATAGGACCTGAGCAGAGGATATGGAGATTAAACCAACTCTCTTTTGGATGGTGATGCTTGAAAAAGCCAAGAAGGGCACAAGCTTCAAGGAGTCACTAGCTTCCTGCAAAGAAGGCATGTTCATGTTCCTGAAAATAAGAGAACAAGGCTCTTAAGCAATTGCTTGGGAAAATGAGACCTGTGTATTGATGTGTACTTGGTGCTTGGGGACCGTTCCCACTGGTCAGGCCAGGACCTGCAGGCGATGAGCCTGGAAAGGTAGGGCAGGGCCAGGTGGCAAAGGGCAATGGTGCTACTGGATAGTTTAGCCCTTATATTTTAATTTTTTAACTTTTAACTTTTTGAAACAAATTCAGGCATTAAAAAAAAAAATGTTGCATCAAAAATGTAAAAAATTCTCACACTATCTTAGCCACTTTCCAAAAATGCTAACATCTTAACCACAATCCAATCATCCAAATGAGAAGACCAAAACTGACTTCTCTTGTGTCTTTGATTGTTCTATTAATGGCCTTTTTCTGGTCTGGGATTGCATCTAGGATATGTCTTTACTTTTACTTGTTAGTTTTCCTTAAGACTCTGGCGTAGGATGATTCTCAGTCTGTTCTCTCACGATCTTGACATTTTTAAAGAGCACTGGCCACTTATTTTGTAGAATACCCCCAAATGTGGATCAGTCTCAGATCCCTTTAAGTCTCAATTCAGTATTTCTTCGAGGAACAACACAGACACAAAGTTGCATCCTTCTCAAAGCATGGCGCAAGAAGGCTCACTACATCTCCTCACCACAGGCTGAGAACTCCTAATGTGAAATGTGAAATCCTAAATGCTCCAAAATGTGGAACTTCCTGAACACCAACGTAACATATCACATGTTGAAAATTCCACACCTGACCTCATGTAATGGGTGGCAGGCAAAACTTTGTTTCGTGCATAGAATTATTAAAAATATTGAATACAATCACCTTCAGCCTATGTGTAGAAGGTATATATAAAACACACATGAATTTTGTGTTTAGACTCGGTCACAGACCCAAGACATATCATTATGTATATGCAAATATGCCAAATTCCCCCTTTAAAAAAATTCAAAATCTGAAATACTTCTGGTCCCAAGCGCTTAAGGAATACTCAACCAGTAGTGATCTTAACTTTGATCCCTTCATACAATGGAACGGGTGGGTTCTGTACTGTAAAATTAGAATTGTAACTGTACAGTTACAATTTTTCCCTTTGTAATTAGTAGCTGTCTGGGGTGGGGGATATACTCGAGACCAATGGGAACATCGTGTTTCTCACCATACTTTAGCCCATGCATTTCGGCATCTACTGATGACTTTAGCCTGAAACAATTATTACTGTGGTATATTCCAATCATCCCTTCCACACCCTGGAACCAGAATTCTACTGTAAGGAAGCTATTTCCCTGCTCTGCAATTTAGGTATTTAATTATTCATGTATGCCAGTGTGGACTCCTGAGTATTGCTTTTTATTCTGTGTTATCATCCATGACTATCACCATTTTATTTTGCTGCTCACTTTGTCCCAGATCTGGTCACTGAGTGCTCCTTCAAGCTGGCTCCTATGTCCTTCTAGTATACCTCCACCTTTTTTTTTTTTCTTAATTAAATCATAGCTGTGTACATTGATATCACCTTTTTTTTTTTTTTTTTTTTTTAAATAGTTTCTTACTTTTTGGCACCACAAGATCTTCTAGACTCATCCTGTGCTTTCTCTGCCCCAGACCTGGAATCACACATTCACAGGTGCTTTGACGTCCAATAGCACGGTCGTCACAGCTAATGTGGCAGCACGTGAAACCTCGCCCTGTTGAATGTGTGATCACTGCTCCCTCTGCACCAGCACAAGGCCCAGGATTTGATGACTTACATGCTCGATAAACTAATGGTCGTTCAATGAAAGAATTGACTGGTTTAGCAAAAATGCACCAAGCACTTACCATGTGCTAGGGCCTATGTTGCTTGTTCATAGAGATTAATCAAGCTTAAAGCCCTCTCCAAGAACTCAGGAGCAATGGGAAGACAGGCAAGTGGGTACAGGGGAGCACAGTATGAAGCTGAAACAAAGGACCAAAGACAATCCGTATCACATTCCCACGGCACTCCAAGATGCACCCAGATTTCACCAAAGAGCTACCTAAATTTTAGCTTAAAAACACTGAAACCTCCCACCCACACTAAGGGTTAAGGGTTGAACAGATTGGGGATTGGAGAAAGCTGTACTTAGTTCCAACCTCACCCAAACTCCCTCCCCCCAGATGGAAGGGGCACTTCCTGTAACCCAAGCCCAGCCCCAGAGACTTCGAGGAAGGAAATGGGAAAGGGTTTTGAGGACTAGCTGTTGATATGTTATGAATCCTATCCTCTACCAAGAGAAAGGGTTGTGGGGTGTCTGCTCTTCAGCTTGAACATAGACAGGGGTACCTTGGAGCTTCAATAGAACTCCCCAAAATGTTTAGTATCTGTCCCCTATGTTGGAAAACATAAAGGGCTGGTGTCTGTTTCCTATCTGAGAAACATAAGGGTGCGAGATGGATTAGCTAATTGCTGGTAGACAAAACCTGGGGAGAGGAGGTTGCATCTGGCACCTTCCTGTCCTAGAGCATGTCAGGACAAAGAAGACTGGTGTGTCTCCCACAGGCCACCTGTGGTTTTAGACCCTATCGAACAGGACTGCTGGGAGAGTGGGGGGCAACGGACCTCCACAGAGAGAAGCCGAAGCCACCCTTGGAAGTTCAGGGGCCAGACAGCGGGCAGTGAATCCAAGGAACTACAGGTTCTCAGAAATGTGGGGAGAGTCTCCAAAGAATTAAAGAACCAGCAAAGTGCCCTAAGAGGGAGTCATCTGGGGCAAGGAGTGTGGACATTATGGTCCTCAAGTGCCAGGTACACAGAAAGTTGTCATCCCCTCCTCTCCTTTCCTGCCTCAGACCCCTGCCCTGTAGAGGGTCACAGAAGCTCCAGAGAGAAAGATCAGGGAAGTAGAGAAGCAAGAAGACAAACAGGGGGACACCAGCAGGCCGCTGAGTTTCCTGTCTGCACTAGCACCGCAGGGAAGTGTGGGACTTGGACTCGGTGCACCCGAAATCAGGCTGAGAGTTTGGACGATCACATGGGACTGGGATTCTGAGATGTAACTTAGAGTGGCAGTGGGAGTTCTTCCCTTGCAGTGACCAGAGAAGTCCTGGGCTTTGCCCACCAGCAGGGAAAGTGCCTTCCCTACAGCGCAGACTTAGGGAGGTGGGGAGGCCCACACAAGTTTGCTTTGTGATTATAGCCACGGCTTGCAGTCACTTAAACAAACGCTACCCAAAAAAGGCCAGGGGGGGAAACTTTAAACAAACCCCTTCCTGGGTGCCTCAGTGTCCTAATCTGAAAGCAGAAAAGGTGGTTTTCTGTTTGGAGTGTTTTTGTTTTGTTTTGGTTTGGTTTGGTTTGGTTTTTAGTTTTTTACCTAAGATTGCCTAAGTTTATTTTGAGGAAGGACTGAGTAAAATATTCATATCATGTATCGTTTGGTTTTGAGAGCTTTAAGAAGATAATAAACAAGAAGTGATACCCATATTCCGGGCTCTGTGCTAGCCTCTTTCTGTGCCATTGTATTTAATTTGTGCCTAGAAACAGAGAAATGCGGTTAGATGCCAAAGACAGCTGCATGAAAGCAAAGCATTTGTCTCCGCGGATGCCTCCAGACTAGAAATCTTCATTTGTTGCTCGGCTGATAGGGAAGGAAGAACAAAAGAGCCAGAACTCCTGGATTCAATCGGCTTTCTCTTTTATATTATTTTCTTTTTTTTCAGAAGCACTTTTCGCCACCTGGCAGTATTTCTCCTTTTAAGCAAGGATTTGTGCTTTTAAAGCTTTATAAAATGTGCAGCTCAGGCACGGTTTCCTTGGCAAACAGACTATTCCCTATTCCCAGGGGCCCCGTCCCCTTGGCTGATGTCACCGCGCAGGCAGGCCACACCATCACCTGGCCAGAACGTATGGCCTGCAAACTAAGCTGACAAAAGGCTCCTGGTGAGCAGATGTTTCTGGGTAAGGCTGACAGGAATTGCTGGGACCTTTTTTCTCCCCGTCAGTTTTCAAGGGCAAGAGGCAGCTGTTTGCCAGGAACCCAGACCCGGGTTCTAATGAGGTTGGCGGCCGAGCTGGGCCTGAAGACTGAGGCCTGACCAATCCCAGGCTGAGGTTATTAACCAAGCCCAGAAGAAAGCTGGGCGACGGGCAACTTAAAAACAGTCTGGGAGGAGAAGTGTCATGTTTTCTCAGGACAGAGTTGGGTATTTTAAAAAGCATAATTAATGGGAATTGTTGATTTAGACTAATTTCTTCTGGAGATTGTTTGGTTTTAAGAAAGGGCTGCCAATGTGCCTGTGTATTGTTTGGGGCCCAGAAGACACCAGGCAGGGCACAGCCACGCACCCTCACACCCAGGACGCCAACCTGGAGACGTGTGCAGACAGGTTGGTGCTAAGTGGCTGGACTGTCACCCCAGGGAATGTTGACTCGCTCAGGTTAGTACCTGCTGCGCTGTTACAACTGTAGGGGAACCAGGGGCCTCACACCTCCACCTGCACAAAGTTTCCTTTGGATGAAGTATTTCCCAAACATCTTTAGTAGGTAGTCACCATAGGCTTTCCAGAAACCCTACTATCTTCAAACCACCAAATATGACTCCTCTCATTCAGATTCTAGCTCATAAGAGTTTCTGCTGCAGTCATTCTGGCAGCAGGAGACAAATGCTTAGGAACAAGCAATTTTAGAGTAGAAAAATAAAAATTGAGAAAATTCCTAGCCGTTGACTTCAATTTCACTATAAATTGGGAAAAGACGGCAATTATTCTTTAAATGGAAAGTTATAGAAACAGAACTTTTATTTTATAACGAAAAAATCCCACAGACTTAGAATAAAATCCATCTGGGACAAAAAGACATTCATTTAAATTCACTGTAAAATATAACCGCTTAATATCTGAACCTCGCCTATGTGCAGATTTGATAAGGGAGACCAAGGGTACCCAAGGAAATAAAAGGCAGTGCATTTATTGAGTGATTAATATGGATCGGGAGCTGTTATATATATTATCCCATTTCATCTGCACCACAATTCTGATATTATTATGCAAATTCTGTAGATGTGAAAACTGAGGCTCAGAGAGTTTAAGTAACTGGCCTGAGATAATACAGCTAGTTACTTGCAGAGAGCTTTTTAATTAAATAACTTTTCCTAAATGTGCTTGGAAGAGTAATATGGCAGGAAATCTGCTCACGTGCATAATATGGTAGGAAAGGAAACCCGTATGAATTAGACAGTGTAATGAATAATATATACATTATATTACGTCTCATATTACGTCTCATAATATATACATTACCCAGGTGGTGAAAAGTGCTTTATATTTACTTATATATAAAGTAAGATATGTTTTGAAAACATTACCGTTCAATGAGAAGGAAATAAAATTTCTCACAGTACCCAAAGATAGCTACCTTTTTGTCCGGTGTATATATGTGTGCATGTTCAAAATGGAATCGTACCGTTATGTAATCTGTGTTTTCATTGTACATATTCTGGTCAGGATCCCCTGTCTTCCACACGATTTTTCGTCATCCCATTATACTCTTTTGCGTTGTTGCACCAAATTATTTTTTAACCATTCCTCTACTGGATAATTAGGTTGTTTCTAATTTCGATTATAAACAATAATACAATAATGTAATAAATATCCTTATAAATATTGATAAATCTCTGCCCAACTCCAGAGTTGCTCTTTGGAATAAATTCCTATATATGGAATTTCTAGGTCAAAGAATAAGCACATTTTAAGGCTTTTGAGATATACATTGAGAGAGAGAGAGATCATATTTCACAAATGTTGTGCCAGGTTAAATCAGTGTATACAACTGCCTGTTTCCTCAAACTCATACTAATACTGGCATTGTCTTTAATTCCAATTTTATAGCAACTAATTACATCTTGTTTAAATTTTTATTTTTTTATTTAGTAGTTATAATGAGCTGTTTTCATGTTTCTTGGCTGTTTACATATCTTCTTTCTCGAATTGCCACTGACATCCTTTGCCCATTTTCTAACCAGGACAATTATCCTTTTTTATTGATTTGTAAATACTCTTGATATATTAAGATCAGCACACTTTTTTTCGATAATATATGCTGCAAGTGGATGTCCCAGCTCTGGCTAAGCTCTTTTTCTCATTTATGGTGATACATTGCTGAATGACAACTTTAACTTTTTAGTTTATCAAATGTACTGATCAATCTTTTGATTCCTGTCCTTAAATTTCTGGAACATAAAAATCAACACATGTATTATCTTAGTACTCTTCTGGGGGGTTTAAAAACATCTTTAATACATTCTGACATTTAATTATCAAAGAGTAATTTATCCACTAAAATCATTTCCCTTACTTTATTATACACCAGGTTGTTGCATATGCCTGGCTCTGTTTGTGCACTTTATAATCTTCCTCTGAGCCAGGGCCACTAGCTTGAATCATTGTGGTTTACAGTGTGTTTTCATATCCAGTCACGGGAAGCTACTTCCTCCTGACCCCAGAGGCTGTGCTTTTCCACTATAACCCATTTGGGTATTTGGGGAGGGGATTGTTGCCACAGTGGGGTTGTGAAGAAACTCTCTTACAGAAACATCACCAGAGCAGGTCCTGCCAAGGACAGGGAGGTGAGCAGGAGACTGAATGAACTGCAGATACTGCATGAACTGCAGACTGTGTTTGTGAAGAGATAAAAGATTCATTCCATTTTGGTAATTATCAGTGGACATTCACAGAGGACTATTAACTGTTAAGAACTACGCTAGGCACTGGGGACATGAAGATGAATAAGAAATAGTATGTGGTTTCAAGTAGGTCACAGACAAGTGACAAGTGTACAAAACCAGACACATGTGTATCTGTACATTCGGTGCCTATCCAGGCAGCAGTAGGAAGAATGCTTTGTCCTAATGTGGACATCATTTTCCTTGCAGACATAAACATTCAAGTCAGCCCATGCCAAGCAATACCAACCTTGGCTTGGTCTTGTGCTGTTGTTGAGACAAGTTCAGCATCCCACATCTGTGTCTGTCGCCCACGACTAATTTCAGTGGCCACTGCTCTCCCCATAACTCTCAGTTGGGACCACCTGCCCTAGGTTTAGTCCTGCCTTGATTTCTAATGAGCATGGCATTCTTTCCTCCTGTGGATCTGCTGTTAAATAAGCTTCCCTATGACCTTCCCCAGGGACAAAGAGTGCCCCTTTCCTAAAGGTTGCAGCTCTGAACAGTGCTGACCTGCCTGAGGTTAAGTTCACCATTGATAATCCTGCCATGCCAGGATGCAGGGTGCTGCCTCTGAGGACCTCCAGGTTACTGCACAGAGTTCAATTTCTTCTTTGGTCCTTGAAAAGACACCATTAGTTAACTGAACCACCTCATGTACTTCCAGCTCAAGTCACTTTCCTTTGATTGATCTATGTGAGATCCTGTGACTCAATTCTGTTATAAAGGAGGAAGGCATCAGGAAAGCTTATTTAAAAGTTCTAAGGCAGAATGGGTACCGGCGATTGCACTAATGTACACAGCTATGATTTAACAATAAAAAAAAAAAAAAAATTAAAAAAATTAAAAAATAAAATAAAATAAATAAAAGTTCTAAGGCAACTGGAGTGCTCTTAAATGCACTTATAGCTCTTTAAAACTTTCTCTTCTTCTTCCTGCCTTGAACAATGGATTTGGTGGCTGGAGCTACAGCAGCCTTCTTGTGATTATGAGGCAACAGGCATGAGTACAAAACTCTACACACCAAGAATGGTAGAGCAGAAGAATAAGAACATGAATCCCTAATATCATTGTAGAGACCACCATAGGCCACCTACCTCAGACTTCTAAGTGAGAAATATAAACCACCATTTATTTAAACTATTATGAATATAATTTTGATTATTTGTGCAGCCAAACCCATTCCTGATGTAATTCCCATCTTGCATTCTCATTTCAGTAACTTGACTGATTTCTCAGCATAGCTTCCCCTTTCCCAGTACAGAGGATCTGGTCTCCTTTTAAAATAAATAAATAAATTTGAAAATAAATAAATAATGAATTGATAAGATTTCAATAACATAAAAGTAGCCATTATTCATTTTTTTAAAAAATGCATAATTCAATGTCAGTTTGTATGATCAAAAAGTAGGACAATCGTATCTCTATCTAGTTCCAAGATTTTTTCACCACCCCAAAAGGAAATCCTTTACCCATCAGTCATTCCCAACATCCCCCTATCTCCAACCCCTGACTACCAGTAGTTGGCTTTCTGTCTCTATGGATTTGCCAATTCTGGACAATTCACATAAATGGAATTATAATATGGGATCTATCTGGCTTCTTTCACTTAGCGTAATGTTTTAAGGTCCTCTTAATGGCTGAGTAACGTTCCATTGTATGGCTATTCCACATTGTATGTATTCACTCATCAGCAGATGGACATTGGGTTGCTCCCACCTTTTGGCTATTGTGAACAGTGTTGCTACAAACATTTGTG
>CAUYPK010066560.1:0-24984 GCA_963574355.1 Loris lydekkerianus | reverse complement strand
ATGTGTTTTTCTTGAATTAGGTATTCTGTTTCTTTTATATTCTCTTCCTCTGTGAAGAGATTATTAATACTTACAGCAAATTTTTAAAATAAGCTCAAAGTTTTTCTTTCTCTTTTCTTTTTTTTTTTTGAGACAGAATCTTACTCTGTTGTCCAGGCTAGAGCGCTGTGATGTGCCATCAGCCTAGCTCACAGCAACCTAAAAACTGCTGAGTTTAAGCAATCCTCCTGCCTCAGCATACCACAGGCTAATTTTTCTTCCTTTCTTTCTTTCTTTTTTTTTTTTGCAGTTTTTGGCCAGGGCTGTGTTTGAACCGGCCACCTGTGGCATATGGAGCTAGCACCCTACCCTTTTGAGCCACAGGGGTAGGGCGCTGACCTCGTTCTTCTTTTTTTAAAATAGAGACAAAGTCTCACTCTTGCTTGGGCTGGTCTCAAACTCCTGAACTCAAGTGATCCTCCTGCCTTGGTCTCCCAGAGTGCTAGGATTACTGGCACTAAGCCACCACACACAGCCTGAGGGACTAATCTTGATCATAAATACAAAAACATTTTATTTGTAACTGCCATGTCAACTTTCATCTTAATTTTGACAATGTGCAGAGCAAAATTTTATGAAGTGGATAAACACATTAGGATGCGAGGATTAGCCTTTCAAAAAGAAATGTGCAAATTATAAAGTATGTTAAAAGACATAGTTTAGGCTCCGCAAGGTGGCTCATGCCTATAATCCTAGCACCCTGGGAGGCAGAAGCAGGTGGACTGCTTGAGCTCAGAAGTTCAAGACCAGCCTAAGCAACAGCAAAATCTAGTCTCTACCAAAAATAGAGAAATAGGCTAGGTACTGTGGTTCACACCTGTAATCCCAACACTCTGGGAGGCGGATGGATTGCCTGAGCTCATGAGTATGAGATAGGCTGGAGCTACAGCAAGACCCTGTCTCTAAAAATAGCCAGGAGTTGTGGCAGGCACCTATAGTCCCAGCTACTTGGGAGGCTAAGATAAGAGAATCACTTGAGCCCAAGAGTCTGAGGTTGCTGCAAGCTATGATGCCACAGCACTGTATTTTTTATTTTTATTTTTTTTATTTTTTGAGACAGAGACTCAAGCTGTTGCCCTGGGTAGAAGGCCGTGGCATCACAACAACCTTAAACTCCTGGGCTCAAGTGATTCTCCTGTCTCTGCCTCCCAAGTAGCTGGGACTACAGGCACCTGCCACAATGCCCTGCTATTCTTTTGCTTGCAGCCATCATTGTTGTTTGGTGGGCCTGGGCTGGATTAGAACCTGCCAGCTCAGGTGTATGTGGCTGCCACCTTAGCCACTGGAGCCACAGGCGCCAAGCCAGCCACAGCACTCTAATGGGGGTGACAAGTGAGACTCTGTCTCAAAAAAAAAAAAAAAAAAGAAAAATCTAGTCCAAAAGTGTAAGGTTGCTGTGAGTTAT
Source organism: Loris lydekkerianus (assembly GCA_963574355.1). Classification (NCBI taxonomy): domain Eukaryota; kingdom Metazoa; phylum Chordata; class Mammalia; order Primates; family Lorisidae; genus Loris; species Loris lydekkerianus. The sequence goes on along the minus strand of CAUYPK010066560.1, from coordinate 23,540 downwards.
GATTACACCATGGCAGTCTACCCAGGTCAACAGAATGAGACTCTTGTCAAAAAAAAAAAAAAAAAAAAAAAAAAAAAGAAATAGTTTAGCAACTGATTTTGAAAAATAGCCTAAGAAGGTTAATATGTAAGAAAACAAAGAAAGCTTTCATGATTTCTTTAAAAAATAATTAACATGAGTTACTAAAACCAATGATAAAAGAAAAAATGAGTAAAGGTATTTATCAGTTTTTTATATTTAAGATACATTTGCCATGATCCTATTTTATAGAATCTTATATAAGGATGAACAAATACCGTGCCCTGTAAGAGTTACAATCAATATAAGTAAACATAAAACCACAGATACAGAGGCAGCTGAATGTGACCTAAAAGATCAATTCATGACCTGTTAATGCTCATATATTAGCCTCTAGATAAAAGACTTCTTTCTATAAGAGAAAAAAAATTTGCTTGAGAATCAGAACATCTTATGTTTTCCTAAACCTTGCCACTTGTTATTTTTGTTTATTTTTATTTTATTTTTTGAGACGCAGTCTCACTATGTAACCCTCAGTAGGCGTCACAGCTCACAACAGCCTCAATCTCTTGGGCTTCAGTGATTCTCTTGCCTCAGCCTCCCAAGTAGCTGGGACGACAGGCGCCCGCCACAACGTTCGGCTACTTTTTGTTGCAGTTGTCACTGTTGTTTAGCCGCCCAGGCCAGGTTCAAACCCACCAGCCTTGGTGTATGTGGCTGGCGCTGTAACCACTGTGCTACGGGTGCCAAGCCACTTTGCCACTTGTTATGTGACATCTCCAAATTCTGATTTCCTTTAGTTTGTATTAGGGTGAAGCACTAAAGTAATTAATAGTGCACTGTAACACTGATCCCGGCAAACAAATCTGAAGAAAGCACTATTTCAGACTAACTCTAAGAGCCATTATAAATAATATTACCTTTGGATTGAACCACTAACGTCATGTAATGAGCAGAGTAGTATCGCATCCAGAATTCTCTCAATCTAGCATGTGTATCAATATTATTCTTTTTTGGCTCATGCTTGAGAGTCTCAGCATTTCCTGTAAAAGGTTGAAAAATTTACAGAAATAACTAGGTCCACTTTGTAAAAGTCTTCTACCCCAACAATGCATGTTTTGCTATTATACATGACTAATGAAATAAACCAAGTGACTCAAGAATATAAAACCAGAGTATAATAATAGTATTATCAATATAAGACCAAAATTCACAATAAGCGATTCTAAAGTACATTTTAATACATAAGGAATTAGTATCTGGTTGGGAATACCTTAACAATGTACAGTATCTGACTAAGCTTCCTTGCCTTATAATTAGTCTATTATTTAACTCAGATTTTCTAACATTCTGCCTAATTCTTAAAAATATGCATGTAAAACACATAAAACATGGATTCCATATAAAATGCATATTACTGCATAAAACATAAGGAAAGCAAAACACTCTCTGAATGAAGTGTAATTTAGATCAACTCATCTAAGATTATATTCTATGATCAACAAGATTAATAAGGCTATAACTAAATTCTACCACCAAGAAAAAGCCATTATGAAAATATATACCAGTTAAACAGCTTACCAGTTACACAAAATTAGGTCACAGTTCAAAAAATATTACAGAAATCACTGCTGAGTCTGTTGATAAATGCAAATGTCAGGTTGGGGTAGAACACAGACTTTATAATCAGATAAACAGATGTTCAAATCCCACTAATATCTGGTGACTTAATGCAAATTATATAGCACCCCTGAACCTATTTACCTTCAAATGGAGATGATAATGGTACCTATCTCTTAGCATTGTGACAATGATCAGATGAGATAATGTATGCCTCATTAGCACAGTATCAGGCACTTAGAATCAGCCATAAAATATTAGGTGCTACTCTTGCTATATTCAACGTCAAAGGGGCAAATAAGGCCATTACTTTCTATTTGAAAAACTACTTAGCCATCCTAAAATGTAAAAGGTACTTAGCTACCCTGACTTTACGATTTTCGATTCTTTATCAGCTTTTCTTGCTCTCAGTCTTCCCAACTACAAAACATACAATAGCCTGAGGTATTTAGTATCTTACCCCAAAAAAATTTCCCCATAGGATGTCCAGGTCTAGCAAGGCTTCCAAATAACATTTCCTTTCTGTTTGCATCAGAAGGTCGTGCGAGTTGATATTCTGCCAATTTTAAAGAAATACTTTTAATAAAATGAAATTCAGTGCCTTCTTTATTATCTAGAAATTCAAACTCACAGGACTGAAAGCAAGGAAGTAACAAAAGTTAACTTTATGAATCACATGTTATATGAATGAGATTAGTGCCTTAGACTAGAGACTCAGAGATCTCCCTACCCCTTTCTGCCTTGTAAGGACACAGGATGAGGGCAGCTGTCTGTACACCAGGAGGCAGGCCCTCACTAGACACGGAATCTGCTGGGACCTTGATCTGGGACTTTTCAGCCTCAAAAACTGTGAAAAATAATTTCTAGACAAGGTGCCAAGGCTAACACTTGTAATCCAAGCATTAAGGGAGGCAGAGGTAGGAGAATCACTTGAGGTCTGGGGTTCTAGATGGGCCAGAGCAAGAGTGAGACTTCATCTCTACCAAAAATAGAAAAAATTAGCCAGGTTTGGTGGAATACCTATACCCTTAGCTACATGGGAGGCTGGGGCAGGAAGATCACTAGAGACCAGGAATTTGAGGTTCCCGTGAGTTATGATATCACTGCACTCTAGCCCAGGTGACAGAGCAAGATCTTGTCATTCATAAACAAACAAATAACAATTTCTGTTGTTTATAAGCTACACAGGCTATGGTACTCGGTTATGACAGCCCAAATTGACTGAGACAGCCAGAAGCCCAGTCTGTCATTTACTAAACTATACAACCTTAAGGAAGTTATTTAACTTCCCTGATTCCATTTCTGCATCTATAAAATGGAGTTAATAGTACCTAGCTCATAAGATTCTTGTAAGGATTAAGTAAGATACATTTTTTTTCAACAAATATGTACTGAACATCTATTGTGCATCAGGTACTAATGAAACAGTTGCTGGAGGTAGAAATATGAATAAAGGAGATCAAGTCCCTGCCCTCAAAGAGTTCACATTCTAATGGAAAAGGCAACAATCAGCATGTTATATTAATATAATGTCAGTGATTGGTGCTATTAAAAAAAAGCTGAGCACAGAAGGCTGTAACAACTGAATAGAAAGCCAAATGATGTGAGGATCACATCATAAGAATATCTTGGAGAAGAGTTTTCTATATGTGAAAATTACAAATCCAAAGGCTTTTAAGATAAAAAAATACCTTAAGCAAATCAAAGGTAGCATAGTGGCCAGTGGAACTGTTTAATGATGAAAGCACTTGGGAGTCCAGTGGGAAATTAAAATTCACTTTGGTTAAATGCTACACAAAGGGTATTATGAAAAAAAGATAAGGAACATAGACTAATAAATATGTAAATTATGTGTTATATTAGAAAGTGATCATTTCGGGGAAACAAAAGGGCAAAAGTAAGACGAGAAGTTCAGGAATGAGTAAACATGCTTAGGTGGGTGCGTATGCTTATTAACATATGTGAGCCCCCAGTAAAATAGTAAAAAATTATTATTAATATTATTTTGGTTTTCAGATTTGTAAACGAAAACATTAGGTTAAAAGATTCCTAGCACTAGAAAAGATTTGTGTTCCATTTTACGATTTTGTGGCTAGTGAGCTATGTTGCAAACTCCAAGGAGTTAGTTCTAAGTTTCATAAAGTTATTAAGCTTCTATCCATTGCTTAAACATTTTTTTGATTTCAAGCTCCCTGTGAATTCGCTCTTCCGCGCCACGGTTCTTCGGGCGTTTCTTAGCGCAGGGAAGGCGCTCAGTTACGCTCGGGGCTGAACCCAGGACTGTGGCGGGATCGAAAAACCCCGAAGTTTGCCAGGAGCCGAGAATCGCCGCTTGCAACGGGCCAGTCCTCCGCCCCAGGCCCTGGCTCTGGGCGTCTCCGCCGTCTGCAAAGCGGCCGTTTCGGCCCCCTCCGCTCTGCCGGCCCGGCGACACCGTCACGGACGGGAAAGGGGTCGTGTGCCGTATCCAGGGGAGAAGCCACGCTGCGCTTCCAGCCCAGGTCGCCAGACCTGCCTTTGCACTCCTTCCTCTCTTCCCACTTTCCTTTTCTCCTGCCCTTTCTTTCTTCCTTCTTTACTGTCTTTAAGGAAAAACTGAAAATCTGTTTCTGTTTTATTTGTTTGTTTATTGAGACAGAGTCTCACTATGTCGCCCTGGGTAGAATTCGTGGCGTCACAGCTCACAGCAACCCCAAACTCTTGGCCTTAAGCGATTCTCTTGCCTCAGCCTCCCTTGCCTAATCCCTCCTCAGCTGGGACTACAGGTACCCGCCACAATGCCCGGCTGTTTTTTTCTTGTCATTGTTGTTTAGCAGGCCCTGGCCGATTCAAACCCGCCAGCCCCCTTGTATGTGGCTGGCGCCCTAACCATTGCGCTGCAAGCGCCAAACCTCATTTAAACTTCTCTGATGAAAATACTAATCATGGGTGCATGTTACGGATGTGCTGGGTAATGGAAAAAGAATCTTTGGAAAGCTTCTTCACTTTATGCCCTTTTATGTATTTTGGCTTTTGAACATTTGAGGATGTTGCCTATTCATAATATTAAATACAGACTTTAAAAAAAACAAACTGTGAATTAATTTTTAAAATACAATGATTTATTTAAAAGCACATGAAATTTTTAATGTATTTAAGACAAAAAAGAAAAAGTATAAGCAGTATCAACTGACCTAATTGTCATTTTATTTTCAAGATGAATTTACTTTGGGGGATGGACATCTAGGAGAGAGGTTTCCTGGGGCTGACTCAAGCTGAGACTTAAAAGATAAATAAGAGTTTTTCTGGGGAAAGGAGAGAGAAAGAATGGGAGTATACAATGAATTCTAAGGAGCAAAAAGGAAAGGAGAACATGGCACTTCCGAAAAACAAAAATGTAATATGGTCAAAGTTCTGAATCAAAGAAAAGATAAAAGATCAGTCTGAACAGATAAGCAAGAAATAATTTTTGAGGCCAGGTGCAGTGGCTCACACCTGTAATCCTAGCACTGTCAGAGACTGAGGCAGATGGATCGCCTAAGCAACAACGAGACCCCATCTCTACTAAAAACAGAAAAACCAGCCAAGCATTGTGATGGGTGCCTGTGGTCCTAGCTACTCAGGAGACTAAGGCAAGAGGAAAGCTTGAGCCCAAGAGTTTGAAGTTGCTGTGAGATAGGACACCATGGGCACTGTGCCTAGGGCAGAGTGGAACTCTGTCTCCAAAAAATAAATAAATAAATAATTTTTGAAAGGGCCTAATAAGATCTTGGGGAATATACAATAATACATGTGTACAAGTACAGATCTTGGTATCATACATCATTATTGACTACAGATCCTTAGACAAATAACCTATTCTGGGATTTTGGTTTATTCTTTAACCTTCTAAGCATAGTTTTACTATATGTTCCACAAGGATAAAGAAAGTAATAGCAATCACAATAACACACACAATAAATTCACAATAAATGTTAGCAACTACTATCTATCCACAGGACATGGTAAGTAAGGCACTGAAGATGCTTTCTTAGGAGAATCCCATTATCAGACTTGGACTTTTAGTGAGTTCATTCGGGTTGCAAATGTACAGAATAGAATGACTCAAGGGTAGAAACAAGAAAACCAGTTAGGGGCCATTATCATTATACTTTGTGAGAGAGTAGAAATTACTAAGTAGTGACAAGTGATGGAAAGAAGCAGAAGCACTTTCAAGAAAATACTTTAATTACAAACCATAAAAGCTAAATCAAAGATGAGACACTAAAACATATAACCATAGCTTCAGCAGAGGAATTTCTCTAAAGTCTCCATAAAAAATATAAAGCTATGGCTACAACATAAGAAAAACAATTCCACTATTAAGTGTGGCAGGTTGAATAATGGCCTCCCAAAGATGTCCACATCCTAATCCTCAATACCTGTGACTCCGTTACCTTACACAGTAAAAGGGACTTTGCAGATGTGATTGAGTAAAAGATCCTGGCAAGGAGAGATTATTCTAGATTATCCAGGTAGTACCAGTATAATCATAAAGGTCCTTAAAAGTGGGAGGCAGAAGGATCAGAGCCAGAAAAAAGATGTAAGGAGAGATGCAGGAGCCAGAGAAGAGAAAAGATGAACAAAGGGCCCATAGCCTAGAAACAGACAGCATCTAGAAGCCGGAAAAGGAAAGGAAACAGGTTCTCCCCTACAGCCTCTGGAAGCATTTTATACTTCCGAAACTCTGAGAAAATAAATTCGTTTTATGTTAAGCCACTAAGTTTCTGGCAATCTGTTTGGCAGCAACAGATAGCTAATACCAAAGACATATAAATGTATTCACAAAAACTGATTTAAAATCCCATAAAACTATAAAAATAGAATTTAAGTATCTGAACACTCAAGAGACCACAATGCCACTTGATTGGATAAAAACGTACTTTTGACATATCACCCATATCAATCACTAAGACATACTACATAGGCAAATATACATGTTTATATAAGAGTATGAACTAAGGCTTAATTATTGAGAATAAGGCCAGGCCCACTAGCTCACACCTGTCATCCCAGCACTTTGGGAGGCCAAGGCAGGAGGATCTCTGGAGGTCAGTAGTTTGAGATCATCCTGGGCAATAGCAAAAAAAAAAAAAAAAAAGGCTCGGTGCCTGTAGCTCAGCAGCTAGGGTGCCAGCACATACACTGGAGCTGGCAGGCTCCAACCCAGCCTGGACCTGCCAAACAACAATGACAACTACAACCACAAAATAGCCAGGCATTGTGGCAGGTACCTGTAGTCCCAGCTACTTGGGAGGCTCAGGCAAGAGAATTGCTTAAGCCAGTGGTTCTCAACCTGTGGGTCATGATCCCTTTTTCACAATGAAAATACATTGTGGCATTAGGAAAGTTGAGAACCACTGGGTTAAGCCCAAGAGTTTGAGGTTGCTGTGAGCTGTGATGCCATTCAACCCGGCAACATAGTGAAACAGGAAGGAGGAGGGAGGGAGGGAGAGAGGAAGGAAGGAAGGAAGGAAGGAAAGAAGGAAGGAATCAGCTAGGCATAGTGGCACATGCCTGTAGTCCCAGGTACTTGGGAGGCTGGGACAGGAGGATCACTTGAGCCCACGAGTTTAAGGTTGTTGTAAGCTGTGATCCCACCACTGCACACAAGCCTAGGTGACTTTGTCTCAAAGAAAAAAAAATAGCTTTTTTTTCTCCATGATCTTCTTTTAGCAATAAATTAATCCATTTAAAAAACCTACTGTTATGTCTCCATTGAAAGATTTAACCAAAAACAGAATTATGAATCCAGGGAACAGTGATGAAGTAATAAAGTTAGTATAAGTTAATAAATTAAAAAGCCAGGAAATAAAGAATCTCTTTCATAAGTGGGTAGAGATGAATAAAGGAAAAGGAAAATGACCCTATGAGAAGATGCATCTGCCAAGGCTGTTTAACTTCCCTTTATCTCCTTATATACGTAATTGGTCATCCAAGCAGGCAAGCCACTAAAAAGATGTAAACAAAACAAGTAACACCTCAGTGATACTGGAAAGCATAAAAACAAAAGAATAGAATAAAAAAAAAAAACTGATTATTGAGCTTTTAAAACTGGTTAATAAATATTTAAGTAATTTTTTACAACAGTTATAACTGTTAGAACACAAATTGAAACCTTGGTCTCCTATCATTAAATTCAAATAAGAAAAACACAATGCAAATTAAAAATCTTTAACTTAATTTCAGCATAAACTAAAACTATATACTTAAGTATCCATGTGCCTATCACTTATCACATAAATACTTCTGCATAATTTTTCAAAGCATAATAAAATATATTCTGACAAACATTCATAATTGAATTAAAGGTCTATTTTTTTAAACACTGTTTTCAACCTACTCTAGAAACTGTGTGAAGGAAACATACTAGAAAGCATTTAAGACACAAATATAGTGCTTAAGTCTCAAAATATAGAAAGGACTTTTCAAGTTTTCCTTAGTGGTTTTTGTTTTTTATCCATTCAACGAATATTTAACTGTATCTAAGATAAACAGACAACATGGTAGGCAAGTAAGAAAAACGAAGAAAACAAATCTTTGATTTCAAGGAGCTACTAGAGCTAGTAGGAACCTTACCATCCTATCCTTCTATAAATAAACTGATGGCCACGGCTAGAGACATTTTTATAAGTTAAACAGAGGTTAAGTTAAACTTCCAGACACCATCTGTATTTCATTCAGCATGGTGAATGCAATAAATCATCATTAGAACTAGACATTGAATCAAGTCAAGGAAGAAAATACTATAAAAGAGAACCAAATACAGAGTTTGTCTCTTCAGTAGTTGTAAGTCATGTCTAACTTATATGAACTGGAAGTCTCCCCTAGTGTAGTGTTACATGTTTCTATTGCTAAATATAAGGCAAGCAGAGATAATAATTAAGGACTATTTACAGCACAGAGCTATCATGAAGCTTCACCCTATATAAGCACACAGTTTTCCTTACTGCCTTCATTCTTTAAATCTCAAAGATAACAGAAACAGTCAAAAAGAAAAATTAAATGTACTTCCTAGTCAGGTATTTCATTTCTTTACCCACAAATATATCAAAATTGTTTCCAGAAATACCAAAATGCAAGCCTAAAAGCACCTACAGACACCTAGGTAAAAAACGACAAGCTATACAAATATCAGGATGGTAGACTTACAAGTCTTAGAGAAAATGTCTCTTCATGGAAAAAGAGTAAGTGAACTTTTAAAGTTTTAACCCACTAGTAGCTTTAGGAGTTAGTCTCCTCTCCTGCAAAGGTAAAGCTCTCAGTTAACAAAAGATTCACCATCTTTTTAATTTATTTCATCTCTATGATGAATTAGACATTTAACAACTTCGAGAATAAACACAACACTTCTATTTCAATTTAGCCCTTTAAAATATAAAGATAAAATGGTCTAATGATAAGATGGATGTTTGTGCTTGTGATTGGACAAAGGGAAAAACTATAGCAAGACATAAAACGCTTCTCTTACCACTATCAACAGCTTCAACTTCACGGTCAATTGCATCTCTGATCATTAGTGGATGGATGAAGAACTGGGCCCATCTGAACAAAAAAATAAACAAAACAGGCATTTCTGGTTTTGTTCAGTTTCATGAGTTGACATTCATTATTGTTTCTTGTTTGGGGGGCGGGGGAGTTTGAGACAGTGTTCCACTCTGTCACCCAGGCTAGCGTGCAGGGGTCATCATAGTTCATTGCAACCTCAGACTCCTGGGCTCAAACAATCCTGTCTCAGACTCCCAAGTAGCTGGGATAACAGGCGCACACCACCATATCTGGCTAATTTTTCTATTTTTAGTAAAGACAGGGTCTCACTCCTGGTCAGGTGGTCTCCAACTCCTGGCCTAAAGCAATCCTCCTACCTCAGCCTCCCAAAGTACTAGGATTACAAGTGTGAGCCACCACACCCAGCTACCATTTATTATTTTAATTAAGAAATTTCACTAAGTTGAAGATTTAATTCATAACCATATGTCTAGAAAGTCTAATATTCTGCACTTCTACGTTTCTTTTGTTTCCTTTTTTTTCATTTCTACATTTCAAACTAAAGTTTACACACTCTTTTCATTGTGAAATGTAATGATCATCCCAAAAGTACGTAAATCATGAACATAGAGAATAATGCGTATTTACAAGGCAAATATCAAGTGGTCCACCCAGATGAAGAGGCAATAATCAGCACTATAGAAGCCACCCAGCATTCTCTCCTGAATGTTATGATAATTCTCTGCTTTTCTTTATAGTTTTAACATCTATAGGCCTATTTTTAGACCAATGTTTATTTGGTCTTTTTTTTTTTTTTTCCAGGATCAACTCTAAGGAGACTTTTCATTAATTTCCTCCTACTCACTCCTTTATAAAATTTTAGTAACAGGGATATTAAGTCTATATGTGTATCTGTGCTTCGAGTATCTTTCTTTTCTTCTGCTGGCTCTGGGTTTGGCTTGCTCTTCCTTTTCTGGTTCCTTGGAAGTGATATTAGGTTGTTAATATGCAAACCCTCTTGTCTTTTTTTTTTTTTTAATTAATAATCCTTTACTTTTTCTTTTTTTGGTTGGGGGTGGGTTTGAACCCGCCACCTCCAGTATATGGGGCCAGCGCCCTACTCCTTTGAGCCACAGGCACCACCCCCCCTCTGCCTTTTTGATGTAGGCATTTAAGGCTATGAATTTTCCCTTTAGGACTATTTTTTGCTGTATTCCACAGGTTTCGATAGCTTATGTCTCCTTTGTTGTTTAGTTAAAGGAATTTTTTGATTTCCATATTAATTTCATCACTGACTCAAGGATCATTCAGCAACAGGTTGAATTTCATGACTTAGTGTAGATTTGAGTATTCCTCTTGTAAATGATTTATAGTTTTATTTCACTGTGGTCTGAGAAGATACATGATTTGATTTTGTTGATTTTTTTGAATTTTCTGAGATACGTCTTGTGGCCTACCATAATCAATCTTGGAGATGTGCCAATGAGAAATAATTGTTTTGGGGTACAATGTTCTGTAAATGTCTGTTAGATCCATTTGTTCCAGAGTCCCACTAAGTGCAGAGTTTCTTTATTGATTTTCTGCTTCAGTGATCTGGCCAGCTGTGTCAGTAGGATATTGAAGTCCAGCAATTATAATGCTACCATTTATCTCTTTGCTTAGATCTGGTAGGATCTGTATGAGTCTCAGTAATAAGTTTTAGATGAAAAAGAAAAAAAGAACAAACAGATAAACATAGATTGGGTGTGGGTCTGAGGGAAGGGTGCCAGAACTTCAGGACACTCCATGGAAACAAGTTGGAGAGCAAAATATAAAGAGGAAGGTATCAGCAAACTCTAAGAGGCTTTGAGTCCAGTAAGACGGGCAAGTGGAGAGGTTTGTTTCTCTCTCCCTCCTATCTCTGATGGGTTAGCAGGTTCCTGAGCTGCTAGAGAAACTTTCTGCCCACAAAAGTCCAGAGCTGCTGCTGCCAATTAGCTGGAAACATCTAGTGGAGAGAGTACCAGGCTTCTAGCCCCAGTGGGGCGCCTCCCATCTCTACAGATCTGAGCTGGGATAACAGGAGCCATATTGCCTCATTACCCACCATGCACCTTTGTCCTCCCCAGGAAGCTTCAGCTCCTTGAGTTTTGCCTTGTTCATTTCCATACAGACATTTCCTAACTCTGGCCCAGACTGCAGAGGCCACAAGATGCAGTGCATCCTAAGAGCTCTGCGTGACTCTAGTGCCTGGACATTCTCACCAAGCAGCCTCCCAGAGAGAGGAACAGATACCACCAGAGGGCTAGCTTTCCTTCCTATAGGCTTTTTCTTCCCTTCTCCTCTCCGCACTCATAGCTGCTGAGAGAGACAACTGAGCCACCACACTGAGACTTCCACAGAGACTGGGGCTCAGACCTTTCCTGGAAGTGTCCTACAGCAGACTGAGAGGTGTTAGCACGGTGAGCTTCCTGCCCACCAGCGCTCCCTGGTGCTGCTTGCCTAGCAACTCCGTCAGGCAGATGATGCCTAGAGGCAGAGGGACATTGAACCTGCTTGGGCACCCTGTGGGCAACTCAGGACTAGTGCACTTCTCCCTGATATAGTCAGTGATTGATTTTCAGAGAGGTGGAGACACTCTGCAGGCCAGACCCCATTCTCCATTTGCATTGCTTGGGGGAATGAAGGGGAGATTTGTGGATTAGTCTTGGGAGACAAGGGTATTGACATGGACAGATCACAAGGACAGTGCAATGCAGGTCCTAGGTGCAGCATGGTTTCAGGACACCCCTCCACCTACAGGAAAGCTATACTCTTAGCTCAGGCTGGGATCCTGGGCAAAGAACTTCCCAGCCTATGACAGTTGTGGGACACTTCAACTGGCTTGAGATCCTGCCTGCTACCAGAGGACAAAGGAAAACTACAGACCAGTGGAGGATAGAGAGGAGCCAGGCCCTCTCCAGATTATGTGAATCTTCAGACAGCCCTGCCTCCACAGCAGACTTTCTGGTTAAGTGAGGCCACTTCAGCCCCTACCTGGCAACTATACCTAAAAGCTGGGTGCAGACCTTTTGACCCTTGCTAAAACATATACCTTGCCAGGAGAAGCCTTAAAGCAAGCTCACCCAAACCAGCCCTGTCCAACCTCACTTTCCTACCCTGCCTCTGGTGAATAGGACTCACCTGAAGTTCCAGGGCCCCACCCACCACCTGAGGCAATCAAGTGCTTCTCCTTAGAGACTAGAGCCAGTTATAGGACCCCAAAATAACACTGCAGCTTATTCCTTGTAGTAGCTGCCACCTGATGAGACGGGAGTTCTATTTTCATACCCTTTACAGCATTTACTGACTCAATAATATAGGGTATGGTTGAATCTCACCCACAAGCACCACCTCTCATCTCAGAGATCAAACTGGGCATAAAAATTCAAAAATAAGAAGCCACAAGGGCTCTACATGAGAAGGAATCAGTGAAAGAACTCCAGAAACATGAAAAATCAGCGTGAAAGGACACCACAAAAGAAAACATAAACTCTGAACCAATGGAAACCCACCAAAATGAGAATACTGAAATAAATGATAAAGAATTTCAAATATGGATTATAAGGAAATTAAATGAAATGAAAGAGAAAACAGAAACCCAACACAAAGAAACCACTAAAGCAATGCAGGAATTAATGGAAAAATTCACCAAAGAAATGGAATTATTTTAATAAAATCAAGCAGAACCTCTAGAAATAAAAAATTTATTCAAGGAAATACAGAACATGGCAGAAACCCTTAAGAATAGACTAGATCAGGGAGAAGAAAGAATCTCAGAGCTAGAAGATAATACCTTTGCATTAAGTAAGTCAGTCAAAGAAAAAGAACAAAGAAATAAGAGAAACGAACAAAGCCTAAAAGAAATAAGGATTAGGTAAAGAGGCCTAACATAATAAGAATCATAGGCATCCCTGAGGGTGAAGAAGAAAATACACAAGGCCTGAAAAACCTGTATGTGGGAACAGTTAAGGAAAATCTCCAAGGTCTTGCTAGAAATCTGGACATACAGGTACTAGAAGGTCAACAGAGTCCTAGGAAATTCACTGCCAAGAAGCAATCACCACAACATATAGTCATCAGACTGGCCAAATTTAACATGAAGGAGGAATTCCTATGAACCATAAGGTGAAACTATCAGAAAACTCACAAAGGAAAACCTATCAGACTTAACTGAAGAATTCTCATCTGAGACTTTACAAGCCAGAAGGGAATGGGGCCCATTCTCAGTCTTCTCAAGACAGAATAATGGCCCACTTAGAATTTTGTATCCTGCAAGACTAAGTTTCTTATATGAGGGAGAAATAAAGATTTTCTCAAGACAAGCAAACGCTGAGGGAATTTATCAAGACGAGACCTACCCTGTAGGAAGTACTCAGATCTGCACAATCACTGATCAGCACAACAGATACCCACCAGTATGAAATCATCCAAATGCTAAATCAGAGCCCAAATACCACAATAGCTCAAGAGTTAAAACAAAGCAATAAAGTTCTATTCAACAGGATGAAGTGAAATCTACTCCACTTTTCAATTCTTTCAATAAGGGACTGAACTCCCCTCTCAAGAGACATAGGCTGTCTGAATAGATGTAAAAATGCAAGCCAAGTAACTGCTGTCTTCTGGAAACCCATCTAATCCACAATGACTCAGTCAGACTCAAAGGGATTCCACACAAATGCAAACCAAAAGTTGGTGTGGCCATTCTCCTATCAGATAACACAGACTTCAAAGTAACAAAAATAAATACAAGCATGGTCATTATATAATGGTAAAGGGAACAATGCAATAAGAACCCAACAATTTTACATTTTTATGCACTTACCACAGGTTAACCGAGATCTATATGGCAAACCCTACTAAGATCTCAACAAAGTGATAAACAACATCATAATAGCTGAGGACTTCAACATTCCACTGACAGAACTGGACAGATCCTCCAAGCAGTAAAGAAAGAAACACAGGACTTAACATTTATTTGGCTTAAAATTCTATATGTTTGTTGTTTCTATTGTGATGCAATTCACATACCAGAAAAATTAATTCTCCCTTTAAAGTATATGATTGAACAGATTTTACTACATTCACAGGATTGTGCAAACATCACCACTATCTAATTTCAGAATATTTTCACCACCCCTAAAAGAAACTCTGTACTCATTAACTCTCATTCCCTTCTGCCCTCCTCCCCAGCCTTGGGTAACCACTAATCTACTTTGGGTCTCTATGGATTCACCTATTCTGGATAGTCCATATAATTGCAATCATACTATAGGGCTTTTTATATCTTGCTTTTTTCACTTAGCATAATGTTTTCAAGGTTCATCAATGTTGCAGCAAGGTTCAGCAATGTTGCAGAATTTCCTTCCTTATTGATAAGTAATATTCTATCATATAGAAATATCACATTTTGCTTATCTAATCTTATTAGTAGTTGGACATTTGGGTAGTTTCTACTTTTCCCCTATTATGAAAATGCTGTTATGAACATTCATGTACAAGATTTTGTATGAACATGTTTTCAGTTCTCTAACGTGTAGAACTGCTGAGCCATTTGCTAATTTTATGTTTAAGTTTCTGAGAAAGTGCCAAATTTTACAAAAGCAGCTGCACCAATGTATGAGGGTGCCAAAATCCCCACATACCTGTTAACAACTGTTATTGCTCTCCCTTTTAGAGTGAGTACAAAGTGAAGTGGTATCTCACTGTGGGCTTCATCTTCATTTCCCTAGTGACTAATGATGTTAAGCATGTCTTCACATATGTATTGACTATCTGCAGATCTTCTTTGGAGAAGTGTTTATTCAAATCTTTTGTTCATTTTTAAGTTGGTTTATTTTTCTTTGTATTGTGAGAGTTCAATGTATATTCTTGATATTAGTCTTTTAACAAATATATGATTTGCAGCATTTTCTCCCATTTTGTGAACTGTCTTTTCACTTTCTTCTCAGGGCCCTTTAAAGCAAAAACATTTTTAATTTTAATGAAGTCCAATTTAGTTTTTCTTTGGGTCTGTTTCTGTCACCCTATCTATAAAACCACTACAAAATCCAAGCTCACAAAGATTTACACCTATGTTTTTTCTTCAAAGAAATTTTTTTGCTCTTACATTTAAGTCTATGGCCCAATTTGAGTTAATTTTTGTATATTGTGTGAGTGAGGGTAGTCTAGCTTTATTCTTTTGCATGTGGATATCCAGTTGTCCCAGCAGCAATTTTTTTTTTTGAGACAGACTCTTGTTTTGTTGCCCTCGGTAGAGTGCGGTAGCGTCACAGCTCACAGCAACCTCAAACTCTTGGGCTTAAGCAATTCTCTTGCCTCAGAAGGTGCCCTCCACAATGCCCAGCTATTTTGTTGTTGTTGGAGTCATCATTGTTTAGCAGGCCCCAGCCAGGTTGGAACCCAGCAGCCTTGGTGTATATCTCTGGTGCTCTAACCACTGAGTAAGGGCACCAAGCCCCAGCAGCAATTATTGAAAAGTATTCTTTCCTCTTGAATTATCTTGGCATCCTCCCAACTAACCATAAAGGTAATACTTTATTTCTGAAGTTTCTAATATATTCCAGTGATATGTCTGTCCTATGCCAGTACCACCTTGTCTCAATTACTGTATCTTTGATTAAGTTTTGAAACTGGGAGATATGAGTCCTCTGACTTCATTCTTTTAAAAAATAATTGGGGCTATTCTTGGTCTCTTGCTTTCCACATCAATTTTTTTTTTTAATTATTTGGGATTCATTGAGGGTACAAAGAATTAGGTTACACTGATTGCATTTGTTAGATAAGGTCCCTCTTATAACTGTGTCCTGCCCCTAAGAGGTGTACCATACACCATGATCCCCATCCCCTTCCCTCCTCCCCTCTCCCCACTTGCTCATATCCCTTCTGCCCCCCTACTGTATTAGCTCATCTACTGCCTTCACATTAGAATCAAGTACATTGGATTCTTGCTTCTCCATTCTTGTGATGCTTTACTAAGAATGTGTTCCACCTCTATCCAGCTTAATACAAAAGATGTAAAGTCTCTGTCTTTTTTAATGGCTGAATAGTATTCCATGGTATACATATATGACAACTTGTTAATCCATTCCTGGGTTGGTGGGCATTTAGGCTGTTTCCACATTTTGGTGATTGTAAATTGAGCTGCGATAAACAGTCTAGTGCACATGTCCTTATGATAAAATGATTTTTTTTCCTTTCTAGGTAGATGCCTAGTAATAGATGAGTATTCTCCATACTTCCTTCCAAAAAGGTTGTATCAGTTTGCAGTCTTACCAGCAGTGTCTAAGTGTTCTCTTCTCTCCACAATCACGCCAGCATCTGTAGCTTTGAGACTTTGTGATATGGGCCATTCTCACTGGGGTTAGGTGAAATCTCAGGGTAGTTTTGATTTGCATTTCTCTCATGATTAGGAATGATCAGCACTTTATGTTTGTTAAGTCATTCACCTGTTTTCTTTACAGAAGGTTCTATTCATGTCTCTTGCCCAGTGATCTATTGAACTGTTGGGTCTTTTTTTTTTTTTTTTTTTTTTTTTTGTTAAGTTCAGTTCTCTATAGATCCTAGTTATCAAGCTTTTTCAATTCATAATGTGCAATGTCTTTTCCCACTCTGAAGTTTGTCTGTTAGCTTTGGTTGTTGTTTCCTTTGCTGTAGAGAAGCTTTTCAGTTTAATTAAGTCCCATTTGTTTATTTCTGTTGTTGTTGCAATTGCCACAGAAGTCTTCTTCATAAAGTCTTTCCATGGGCCAATATCTTCAACTGTTTTTCTCACTTTCTTTGAGGATTTTTATTGTTTTGTGCCTTAGATTAAAATCTTTTATCCATCATGAATCAATTTTTATAAATGGTGAGAGGTACAAGACCAGTTTCACTCTTTTACAGGTGGTTTATCCAGTTCTCCCAGCACCATTTTTATTTTTTCGACAGTCTTAAGCTGTCACCCTGGGTAGGGTGCCATGGCGTCATAACTCATAACAACCTCCAATTCTTAGGCTCAAGCAATCATCTTGCCTCAGTTTTTTCTATTTTTAGTAGAGACAGGGTCTTGCCTTTGCTCATGCTGGTCTCAAAGTTGTGAGCTCAAGCTGTCCACACACATCGGCCTCCCAGAGTGCAGGCATGAGCCACTGTGCCAGCCCCAGCACCATTTATTGAGTAGGAATTCTTTTCCCCAGTGTATGTTCTTGTTTTGTTTATCAAAGATCAGGTGGCTGTAAGATGTTAGTTTCATACATGGTTTTCTATTTGGTTACAAACATCATATTTTTGTGCCAATACCATGCTATTTTGATCACTATGGCCTTGTAATATAGTCACAAGTCTGGTAGACTGATGCCTCCAGCTTTGTTTTTATTACTAAGAATTGCCTTGGCTATACAGGGTTTCTTCTGGTTTCATACAAAAATGAAGAATTACTTTTTCCAAATCTTGAAAGTATGATGATGGTATTTTAATAGGGATTATTGCATTGAATATGTAGACTGCTTTGGGTAGTACAGACATTTTCACAATGTTGATTCTTCCAAGCCAAGAGCATATAGTATGTTCTTCCATTTGTTAATATCCTCTGCTATTTCTTTTCTTAGGGTTTTGTAATCCTCTTTGTAGAGGTCCTTCACCTCTTTTGTTAGGTATATTCCTTGGTATTTCTTTTTTTTTTTCTTTCTTTCTTTCTTTTTTTTTTTTTTTTTTTTTTGAAGCTATGTCAAGGCTAATCGTGTCCTTGATTAGCTTCTCATCTTGGCTATTAGTGGCATATATAAAGGCTACTGATTTGTAGATATTGATTTTATATCCTGAGACATTGCTTTATTATTATTATTTTTTTTTTTTTAACACTTCCAGGAGTCTGTGGTTGAGTCTTTGGAATTCTCTAAGTATGAGATTTTATCATTGGCAAAGAACGAGAGTTTGACCTCCTCTGCCCCTATTTGGATACGCTTTATTTCCTTCTCTTGCCTGATGGTATTGCTATAACTTCCAGCATTTTGTTGAATAGTTGTGGTGATAGAGCTGTGGTTCTCAACCTTCCTAATGCCACGATGTATTTTCATTATTACAAAGGGGTCATGACCCACAGGTTGAGAAATGCTGTGATAGAGGACAACCTTGTCTGGTTCCAGTTCTAAGTAGAAAAGCTTTCAGTTTTACTACATTCAGTATAATATTACCTATGGGTTTGTCATAGATTCGCTTCAAACAGTTTGAGAAATGTGCCACCTTTGCCTAAATTGTTAAGTGCTCTAATTAGAAAAGGATGCTGAATTTTATCAAATGCCTTTTCTGCATCTATTGAGAGGATCATATGGTCTTCTGTTGATATGGTGAATTACATTTATGGACTTGCATATATATGTCAAATCAGCTTTATATCCCTGGGATGAAACCTACTTGATTGTAATGAATGATTTTTTTTTTAATATGTAACTAATCTATCGGCTAGAATTTTATTGAGAAGTTTTGCATCTATGTTCATTAGTGAAATTGGGCTGAAATTCTTTTTAAGTTGGGTCTTTTCCTGGTTTTGGTATCAGGGTGATGTTTGCTTCATAAAACAGATAGAGAAGATTCCTTCCTTCTGAATTTTGCAAAACAATTTCTGCAATATGGGTATAAGTTCTTCTTTAAAGGTTTGATAGAATTCTGGTGTAAAGCCATCTGCACCAGGACTTTTCTTTGTTGGGAGATTTTTTTTTTTTTCGTTCCTTCCATCTCAGTTCTTGAGATTGGTTTGTTTAAGAGATCTATTTCTTCTTCATTAAGTCTAAGGAGAGGGTATGATTCCAGGAATGATCCATTTCCTCAAAATTGTCAAATTTCTGAGCATAGTTTCTTGTAGAATTCAGAAATGATCTCTTTTATCTCTGTGGCATCTGTTGTTATTTCCCCTTCATGGTTTCTGATTGAGATTATATGAGAGTTTACTTTTCTGTTTCTAGTTAATCTGGCCAAAGGTTTATCGATTTTGTTTATTTTTCTTTTTAACTTTTTGCTTCATTAATATTTTTTTATTTAAGACAGAGCCTCAAGCTGTCACCCTGGGTAGAGTGCCGTAGCATCACAGCTCACAGCAACCTCCAACTCCTGGACTCAAGCGATTCTCTTGCCTCAGCCTCCCAAGTAGCTGGGACTACAGGTGCCCACCACAACACCTGGCCATTTTTTGGTTGTAGCTGTCATTGTTTTGGCAGGCCTGGGCTGGATTTGAACCCACCAGCTCTGCTGTACATGGCTGGCGCCCTAGCCACTTGAGCTACAGGTGCCAAGCCAGCTTCATTAATTTTCTGAATGATTCTTTTGTTTTCATTTTCATTAATCTCTGCTTTAATTTTGGTTATTTCGGCTGCATTTAGGATCTTCTTTTCCAGATCCCATAAGATGGTTCATATGTTTGTTGATGACTTCTCTTTCTGTTTTTCAAATGTAAGCATCTAATGTGATAAATTTCCCTCTCACCATGGGTTGACAAGAAAAATGTATACTCCTTAGCTTTGGGGTGGTGTATTCTACATGTCTATTAATACCGCTTATTTTAGGGTCACATTTAAGTCTTTTCTATCTTTGTTTAGTTTCTGTTTAGAGGATCTGTCCAGTTCTGTCAGAAGGATGTTAAAAATGCCCAACTATTATGGTGTGACAGGATATCATATTGCTCAGACCCATTAAGGTCTGTTTTATAAATCTGGAAGCATTTAAGTTTGGATCCCTAAATATTTAACACTGAATAGTCTTCCTGTTGAATTGTTCCTTTGACTAGTATTAAGTGTCCATCTTTGTCTTTCTTTAGTTGCTTTAAATTAGCTTGTATTTGAAAATAAGATTGCAACCCCTCCTTTCTTCTGATTTCCATTTGCTCGAGATACTGTTTTCTATCCCTTAACCCTGAGTTTTGATTTGCCCTTGAAGGCTAGGTGTGCCTCCTGGAGACATGACATGTATGGCTTATGCTTTTTTATCCTGTCAGCCAGCCTGTGCCTCTTCAGTGGTGAATTCAGTCCATTGACATTTAGTGAGACAATTGATAAGTGTGGTGGAATGCTATTCATCTTATTTTGTGAAAGTCCGCTGTGCAGTTTTCTCATTGGCACCACTGCGGAGGCTATGCTTTGACCTTTAGCTTCTGGGTGTTTACTTTGCTGGTGGTCCATTGTGATGGTCAGTGTTGAGAATAGGTCTAGGTATTTCCTGAAGACCTGGTCTTGTTGTGTCACATTTCCTCAGTTCTTGTATATCCACAAAAGATTAGATTTCTCCATCAATTTTCAAGCTTATTTTAGTAGGATACAGAATTCTGGACTGAAAATTGTTTTGTTTAAGGATGTTGAAAGTGGATGACCATGCTCTTCCAGCTTGAAAAGTTTCAGTTGAAAAGTCTGCTGTCATCCTAATGGCTCTGCCTCTGTAGGTCAGTTGGCGCTTACTCCTGGCTGCTCTCAGAATTTTTTGTTGTCTTAACTTTGGACAGTTTTGTTACAGTGTCTTGCTCTGTTTGAGTTTAGATGACCTGGGGTTCGATATGCATTTGAGAGGAGAGGGTTGGGGTCTTTAGTAAAACTTGGTAAGTTTTCCTTTATGATGGTCTCCAGTAGGCCTTCCATTCCTTTGAGACAATCTTCTTCCTCTTCAGCAATCCCTATTATTCTTGTATGTTTGAACGCTTCATAGAGTCTCATAGTTCCTTAAGTGTCTGCTCTGCTTTCTCTCTCTTCTTTTCTGCATCTTTGATGACCTGGGTTAATGACCTTTATCCTCTAGCTCTGAGGTTCTTTCTTCTCCATGGTCTAACATATTTTTGATACTTTCTACTGCATCTGTTCATTCCCAGATTCTCTCCTTCATTTCCTTATGCTCCCCCATATCCTTTCTATATTCTACATATCACTTGTCCAACTTTTGGTTTTGTCTTTCCATTTTCACATCCATTCCTTCTATTGTCTTTATCATCCATACTTTAAATTCCCTTCTGTCAGGTCCATTAATTCTTTATAGGTGGCGTCTTCTGCCGTAGCTGCCTCATGGTCCCTTCGGGGAGTTCCTCTGTTTTAATTTTTCATGTTGCCTGAATTTTTCTGTTGGTTCCTCCTAATGTGTTCTCTCTTCCTGTTCACCTCCTAATCCTTCTTTTTACTTCTCACTGCCTCCTTTGTTTTCAACAGAAGTCTTTTGCTCTTGATGACAGCATGTTGCAATATGTCACCAGACACCAGGTGGCGCTGTGGGGAGGTTGTTTGTTTTTTAGGAGACATGAGAGCACAGCCAACAACCTCTATAGTCCTTATCCCAAGCTTAGTTGTGCTGGGTGATCACCTGATTGTTTCCTTAGAATCAGACCCTGCATGGGTTGGGATCTTAAAGCTCACAAAAAATCATTCAGGGGCAGGTCTCACAGTGCACCTTGCTCCAGTTCCCATGGGGTGCTGGGGTGCCTCAGCCTGTCCCAGGAGTGGAGTTCTGATCCTGGTAGGCATAATTAAGATGGCCATGCTTTAGGCCCCTGCTAAGACATTCTCAAAACCTTCCCACAATGGTAGCCCCCTTGCTGCAGAGACCTTTTCAGTATGGCTGTCAACCACCAAACCTATGGCAAATCCACTCCAACCAGCATTCAAATCTGGTTGATGTTACTGTTCAAGTGTGCCCACTGTTCCAAGCTTGCCACTTAACGCGCAGCTTACCCCAACTGAAAACTCCAGAAAGGCTTCCTCCCATCCCAGACCTTTGTGGGGGGCCAGCTGATCCCAGTAGGTCTCAACCACTTGCCTACTATTAATCAGATTCCTACAGCTCCAGACTATATGCTATAGCCAGCTTACCACCTCCTCGCTGTGCTCCTTGAGCTGTGTCTCTAGGTAAGGTCCCCATGCCAGGTAATGCTGGATTCTCTTTTTCCCCAGTTGTTCTAGGAGAGCTCAGCTGAACAAGCCTTCTAGTCCACCATCTTCCACTGCCCCCTCCATATGAATCAAAAACAGTTCACTAATTCTCCCCCCCCCCAAAAGGCAGTTGGAATTTTGACGTAATTGATTCTGTAGAACAAATTGGAAAGCACTGCCATCTTAGGAGTATTAAGTCTTCCAATCTATAAACATGAGTATCTTTCTATTTATTTAGGGTTTCTCTAATTTCTTCCAACAATTTTTTGTGGCTTTCTGTATATAAATCTTTCTTTTGCTAAATTTATTACTATGTATTTCCTTGTTTTTAATGCTATTGTGAAAAGGAAATACTTCCTAATTTCATTTTAGATTTTTCATTGTTAGTGTATAAAAATACAATTTAGGCTAGCTGCAGTGGCTCACACCTGTAATCCCAGTACATTGAGAGGCTGAGGCAGGCGATGACTTGAGGTAGGGAGTTCAAGATTAGCCTGGGCTATAATATAGTAAGATCTTGTCTCTACAAAAAAAAAAAAAAAAAAAAAAATCAGTGTGGTAGCGTGTGCCCATAGTCCTAGCTATTAGAGAGGCTGAGGTGGCAGGACTTCTTAAGCCCAGGTGCTGGGGGCTGTAGTGAGCTACAAGTATGCCACTAAACTCCAGCATGGGCAACAGAGACACCATCTCTTAAAAAAGTAACTAATTAAAAAAATGTAATCGAAAACCAGGCACAGTGGTACATGTCTTTAGCTACTCTGGAGGCTTAGGCAAGAGGATCACTTGAATTTAGGAGTTCAAAGCTGTAGTGTACTATAATCACACTGACAAATAGCCAATGCACTCCAGCCTGAGCAACAGAGGCAGACTACCAACTCTCACAACAACAATAACAAAAACCCTTTAAAGATTATAAATGATTTAATCAAGATGTGTATACTGATCTTATATCGCAGCTACAACCTTGCTGAACTCTATATTAGACCTAATAGTTTTTTATAGATTCTGTAGAATTCTCTACATATAGTGGAGTATGTAGCTCTTGTTATTTGTTTAGTATAGAATTTGTGGTTGGTTGGTAGTTATGATCTTTCAGAACACTGAGGATATTTCACTCTTTTTTTTTTTTTTTAATTAAATCATACCCGTGTACATTAATGCAATCATGGGGCACCATACACTGGTTTTATAGACCATTTGACACATTTTTATCACACTGGTTAACATAGGCTTCCTGGCATTTTCTTAGTTATTGTGTTAAGACATTTATATTCTACATTTACTAAGTTTCACACTTACCCTTGTAAGATGTACCGCAGGTGTAATCCCACCAATCACGCTCCCTCCGCCCATCCTCCCCCCTCCATCGCCTCCATCTCCCCCTTCCCCCTATTCTTAGATTATAACTGGGTTATAGCTTTCATGTGAAAGCCATAAATTAGTTTCATAGTAGGGCTGAGTATATTGGATACTTTTTCTTCCATTCTTTTTTTTTTTTTTTTT